>CM035439.1:49878071-50155571 GCA_020310875.1 Ceratopteris richardii | reverse complement strand
ATGTCTATGGTCCTATGCAGACACGTTCTTTTGGGAACTATCTTTACTTTGTGAATTTCATCGATGATTTTTCCAAGCATGCATGGGTATATCCATTGAAGGCAAAGTCCGAAGTGTTTATGTGCTTCAAACAGTTTTTGTTTTTTATTGAAAATATGTCAACATGTAAAATGGGCACCCTCTGTTTTGATCGAGGGGGGAATATATGTCTTCTAAATTTAATGCATTCATGGCTGAACGTGGGATAAAACAACAATGTATAGTGCCGTATACACCTCAAAAGGATGGAGTTTATGAACAAAAGAACATGTCACTCATGGAGATGGCAAGGTGTATGTTCAAGAGCCACGCTTTACCACATAGTTTCTGGCTTGAGGCTGTCATGTGTGCAGCATATGTACTTAACAGTTGTCCCACTAAAGCACTAGACTCTATAATTCCATATGAGACTTGGCATGGTCACAAGCCATCTCTTGCTCATCTGCATGTTTTTGGTTGTTTGGCATATGCATTAGTGCCTGAGCAACATCGTAGAAAATCGGATGATAAAGCAGTAAAATGTATTTTTATTGGGTATAGTTCTGAAAGCAAAGGCTGTCATTTGTATCATCCACAGACTAAATGCATTCTAGTTAGTCGTGATGTTTTTTTAATGGAAGATGCTATTCAGCCCTTACTTTCATGTACTAAGGAGACATCTGTTAGCTCCAAAGACATGTATGATACTTTGCTGCCTCTTTTTACAGGTGGATAGTTTAGTGTTGGTCCTAATGAGGCAACTTCTCAATCTTTGCAGGTTTCATGTGATGATGCAGATCATTCCATTTCTGATGCAGATTTACATGATGCACTTGTTGATGAGAGAGGTGATATTGAGCAGGCAAAAACTATGCCAAAATGGCTAGTGTAAACTTTGCATGACAGCAAATTAGATGCACCTCTGTCATATCATACTTGTTTAGGCTCTCATAGTGTCTCTTTTGCATCAGATTGCTATGCTATTGTTGCCTCTGGTCTCCATGATGAGATTGAACCTGTTTCGTTTGATGAAGCACAAAATTCTAAACATTGGATGGCTGCAATGCAATCTGAATATGATGCCATTGGCACTAAGTGGGTATACAAGTTGTAGCGTTGATTTTGATGAAACCTTTGCTCCTACTTGCAGAATGACTATTGTTCGTAGCATCTGTGCACTTGCAGTTCAACACAATTGGAATGTACATCAGTTGGACATTAAAAAAACATTTCTAAATGGTGACTTGCATGAAGAGGTGTATGTTTTTCAGCCCTGTGGCTTTGTGCAAAAAGGGCATGAAAACTAGGTGTGCAGGTTAAAGAATGCATTGTATGGTTTAAAGCAAGCACCATGTGCTTGGTATGAAAAGATACATGCCTATCTGATTGCACATGGTTTTGAGAACAGTCCAATTGAAAGCACCTTATATGTTAATGTTAAGTGTGCTAATGATGTGCTTCTAATCATTGTGGTGTATGTTGATGATATGTCGCTCACTAGTCCTCATGACATGCATATTTCTGATTTTAAGGCTGATTTGCATGCCTCATTTGAGATGTCTGATTTGGGGCATTTGCATCACTATTTGGGCATTCAGTGTATTCAAGTTGATGGTGGAATGGCTTTGTGTCAAACAAAATATATTGACACATTATTGTAGTGTTTTGGCCTTGAATATTGTAAGCCTATTGCCACTCCTATGGAGACATGTTTACGATTGAGTCTTCATGATGCTGGAGATGCATTTGATGTTGTTCTCTATTAGCAGGTTATTGGATGCTTGATTTACTTATGCGTTACTCGACCATATATTCAATTTGTTGTCTCACAGATGAACAGGTTTATGCATTGCCCAGGTGTCAAGCATTGGTAGGCAGATAAGCGTATCTTTCACTACTTGAGTGGTACTCGGCTACTTGGATTGTTTTATCCCAAGGGGGGATCACTACTGCCAAATTTGCATGCTTTTTTTTATAGTGATTGGGCTAGTTGCTATGACACTCGTGTGTCCACCAGTGGTTTTTGCTTCATGCTTGGTAGCTCATGCATATCTTGGTTGAGCAAGAAGAAGCCTACTGTGGCCACTTCTAATTATGAGGCTGAGTATAGGGCAACTTTCACAGTGACTATTGAGTGTGTGTGGCTCAGATGCCTTATGGCTGATTTGGGTGTTGGTCAATCTTCTATGACCAACATCTTCACTGACAGTTAGAGCACATTGGAAGTTGCGAGGAACCCTGTGTTCCATGCTAACACTAAGCACATTGAGGTGCATTATCATTATAACAGGGAGAGGTTCTCTACTGGGGAGATCAGCTTGGTATATGTGCCCATGCAGGAGAACATTGCAAACCTTTTTACGAAGGCTCTACCTAGGGAGAAGTTTGAAGCTTTCCGCAAAACTTTGGGCTTACTTCCTTTTGTGGATTGATTCCACATAGCTTGGCACTTCCTTATACATGAGTGCCAGCTCCTTGTTCACCGCATCACTCCCAGGGGGGATTTGTTGATATATTTAGGTAGTGATGTGTGTGAACACTCTAAGACCACCAGGGCACTTTTTTCCCTCTTTAGGAGATTTTTTCCCCCGGCTTGTTTATACGTGTATTGCCTTAACGAGCTACTTACCTTTGTACATTCTAGTGGTAATACATTCAGTATTATGTGTTGTGCTCCAAGCTTCTTCTTCTTCCTTGTGTTGTTTGCATGCTTCGGTAGATGTCCAACTCCAATAGTTTTTTCCATGGGCCCCACCTTGCAGGCTCCAAATGGAGGTCGAAATTGCCTAGAAACTAAAATCTAAGCAAACTGAGTAACCCTAAAGGGATCATTCCCAAAAATATATTGGCGCCTTTTACCTGCACATCAATTTTCATAGAAATCTAAGAATGTTTGTAAAGCATGCATTCTCCATGCCTTCTCATGGACTCTTCACTGTCAACCTTCTTCATGAGCTCTCTACAACCACACTGGCTTTGATACCATGTCAAGAGAAAGGAGATAAGAAAAAGAGGTCTCATAGGCTCTCATTCAAAAGGAGAGGAGCACACACATATTGAGGCAAGGAAGAATGATCTTCTTTTACTTCTTCTATTACATAAAGAGAATATACGAGAATGACCTTAAACAACAATACAACCAATACAATATATAAAGAACAATACATAAAGAAAATCCTATTGTCTATGAATGAGTGAGTTGGCAAGAAACAAATGTGTCATCACTCTTGATAGCTAAAAAGCTCACTAAATATCCATGACATATATTGGTGTAACCACTATACATGTCAAAGAAATGAGAATTGTTATGTGTGATCCTCCATATTCACATGTTGAGCTTGATACCTCAATATTCTAAGGACCAACAAGTGTCCAGCCATTGATAGCAAGGGTTGAACTCTTGCCTCGACCCCCACCTCAAGAGGCAAAGGATCCAACCAATCAAGCAAGCATGCATGGATTTGAGGCCAAAGAATTTAATGTTTCAAAATCCTTGAACATATTGCCCCAACTTATTGCATCCAATTCAATCTAGACATCCAACTTATTGCATCCAATTCAATCAGTCTAGATGGCATAACTGGAAGAAAACTAGTAAGCCCATTAGGATGATTCTATTGGTTTTATATCCTAAAATGTTTATTCATATAAATTTTAGAAAATACAATCCATGTTAAAATTATACCAACCCATAATCATCTTCTTTTGAAAAGTTTCCCTTACGTTTGATTTTTGGTTTTTTATTTTCAAACATTATTATAAAGTATAGATACTCATTATCTCATATAAGTTTTCCAAGTATGTAATTTATATCAAGTCACAATATCTCTTAATGACCTAAAAACCAATTAAATTGAAGTATATCACTCTTTGTGAGTATGAAAATATAGTCCATGCATGCTAGCTTGTGTGGTTGGGCCTTCTGAATCTTGAGGTGGGGGTGAGGGTTCAACCTCTCCTTGTTGCAACTAGACATTGTAGTGGCTCCTAGGATTTTAAACCAGTTTCTCGTGTATGCCTTTAGGTTGTTCTTTGTTTGTGTTGCCTAGAGGCAATATGAAACCCCTACTTTGTGGGATATGAAGGGTCCCATGTGTACTATGTTCATTCACCTCTACATTTTTTCTTTCAATCAATCAATTCAAGCAAGGAAGATTCTTGGGGATAGATAGTAACAAAATTATAGCCTCACTTACTAGTTTTCTTTAAATATCATGTTTTTGCGCATGAACAAGTTTCCAAATATCAAAATGAACAACTAGAAAATGGAACTAATGCAATTGGATCCATGATTACAATGTTGCTTGCCCATAAAAAGAGACCTAAATATAAAATTTCAAAGTCAAAATAAAATTAAAAAGGTTAAAAAGATAAAGATAAGGGTTGGGAAAAAATACAAATAAAATCCAAACAAAGGTTGAAGAAAAGGTGGAGTCTAAGTTAAAAGGATGGTTGATTGAAGCTACAAAATAGTTTGTTTTATGTCTCTTCCTTTTAGGATTAAGTGTACTATTGAACTGTGTCAATAAAGCTTGAGAAGAGGGTAAAATGATAAGACTTTGAGGTTTCATTTAAGGGTTTTTGGATTAGTTATGCTTTTATTATTCCATATGCATGATTCATATTTGATGCCTTTTTTTTAAGTGATTTTTTGAATGGCAGATCCTTTTGATTTTTTATTTTTGATTTAGGAAGAGGATGAAGATATGAAGTTAAGGAACCTAGATGTGGAAGAAGATTGAGTACCTCATGGAACTTCTGGGTTAAAGTGCAAGCTAATTTATTATATCTTTCCATATCATGGTAGAAAGGAAAGTAAATGGCTTAGTCGGTAGAACACATGTGAGTGAATGGAGAAGTCATGGGCTCAAATCTTCCCTTTTCATGAGATGTACTTTGCCAGTTATTTCCCCACTAAGTCAAACTATGACATATCTTAGCATTTCTAAGAGAAATAGAGTTAGCATCATAACACTTGGCAACTGTTAACACCATGAGTGTACCAAGTACCAAGTCGTTTAAAAAGAAATCAAATTTTTTTAATTTTTTAAAATGAGTAATTTATTTATTTGTTTAATTTTTATAAACAATATTTTATTTATCTTATATGTTTTTAAGTAGAGCTTTTTTACTATCTGTACCCAAGAGTTTAAACCAAAGTTTGTATAGTTCCACCCTTTTATCTGAACACCCAAAGACCACTTTGTCTTCTGTTCCATGTTGAAAGTTCCACGCATCTGTGTGAATCCAGCGAGAGAAAACGTCTCCGGATGCTGGTCACTCACTACAAAGAGATCTCAGGGTGAGATCAAATAGGGCAGTATATTTCTGTTGACTCACCCGAAGCTATATGTTATGGAGCAGTGGCTTTTTCAAAAAGTTAAAAGAAAAATCTATATATATTGGTTGAAGACTTAAAATAACCAATTAGAAGACAGTCTGAGTCAGGTACACATTTATTTCAAGGGGAATAGCCCGACTCAACTGATGATCAACCCGAAACAATTTACTTTACAAATATGCAATAAAATCTCTCCATATGACAACACAAAATGTTCAGCCACTCTGTGTGAACCGAGCCTCACTATCTTGGACATTCCGCTTGCCTTTGAATGTCAATGAACAACAATGTGTGCACGCTTCCGTTTCTCCAGATGATAGCACCCATTTGAACACTACAGTGTGGGGCATCGGGGGCCCGGGGGCAGGAGAGGGTCGGGAGTCGGGACTCGAGAGGCTGTATAATGGCATGATAGAAAGGAGCGGAGGGCTTCTGCGACGCTACTCAAGTTCTCAACCTTTACTTCGATGCTGCAAGATTCAACATCTGTCCTGAAGGCAAGCTGGGGATGATGATACTGTTACAATTTTCTTCCATGTCCCACTTCCATGTGCAGATATGAACCTTGTCGGATTTCGCTTCAAAATTACGCGACTTTTGTCGGCGATGGGAAGAATATTCCGTCTCCTAGTAGGACATGAGTCTTTCGGTGTTCTGCAAGAAGCGGAAACAGCATACTATTCTCTAGTAATGCTTTAGACGACGGAAAGAGCGTTTCTTGATTCATCCCTCAGAAGCTTGCAAAATCGTTGCGTATGAAATAGGAAGAGCTTTCCTTCACTTAGAAGCACAATCTCGACAACTGTTATTGCAAGCTTTTACTCTCATGTCGTACTTTCATGTTCCACGTATTGATTGAATGTGCAACATATCAATATTTTCCGAATCAGCTTCACAGGAACGCGAACCTTTTTTTTCTGCGGGAGAAGCAGCATTCTTTCTCCAAGAAGCATACCATAACCACTGACTAGAAAGGCAAATAGTTGTGGAAGCAATGAGTGTGCAGAAGCGGAAATGTGTGTGCGGTACGACTTAATTGGATCTATCCTGGATGCCTCAACATGAAGATGAGGAGATCATCGTGGGGTTATCTAGCCTACATTGCAGGAAGGTCAATGATGCAGGGTCTACATCCGGGTGGACGACACTAGGATAGCCATGATTGAGTCCATCAAGACAACTGTGCAACAGAATCGGGATGCAAATGAATCTGATTAGAATGCAGGCATCAGCAACAGTTCTTCAAGGAATAGTTCCACATAATGATTCCAGCTAATAGACATGACAGCAAGCAAATGCCATCCTTACCTGTAGAGATGCAAATAATCATTTTCAAGCTTGCTGAGGGGACTGTTTCATCAGCATGGACTCCACAGGTTGGGGACTAAGGCTGTCTAGTTCACCATCATTTCGGATGGCATCAACCACCCAGAAAGAAACACTGGATATTAATGGTCTGAACAGAAAATTGCCTTGAATGTATTCATCCGCTTTTTGTTTTACTTTCACTGTTCTCCTTACAGCATGCTCTTGTGAAAAGGTGTGAGAGAAAGGACATGGCTTTGCAGTTTCCATCATTGTCATCTCAACCTAGCTTGATTTGCATATGCTCAACCATTTCTTCCCATAGCGCTTCACAAAAAAACGAAAAGACTACAGCATAGCAAAGCAAGAGGTTTAAAAGCATCCCTTATCTGCTCTTGACTTCAACGATCACTAATTGAATACTGAGCCGAAAAAGTTTCCGACAAGTCATTCCAGGTTTAATATCGTCAATCATCAGCACATATTTACCAATCGAGCTTGATCTTGCAACTGGATAATATGGCGATTTCAGCTCGATAGATTTATTAAACACAGGCATGTAAAACTAGCTTAGTATTTCTCAGCCTTTTCTTTGTCATTTCCTTTTGGAGTTCAAATATGCAAAGTGTGTGTAAAGGAGCATGCAACACCAAATACAGAATTTTCAAAGCCTTATTCCAAGGAAAAATATTTATGTTATTATTGACACAATATGGCAACGTAACAATACCGACTTGAGAGCTCCGAAATTATCTCTGATAACGCATGACAATAGAGATGCAAATAGTACGGAAGAGTATCTAGAACCCCATTATTTCGGTAGTCAATGAAGTATTTCTATGGTGATGCACGATGGTAGACTCTCCTTCTAGAGGGCATCGCAATGATACCCTTGATGTAGAAACCCGAACTCGGGTGTCGCACACAGTACTCTGCACATGAGATGCAGAATACACAGAAAACACAAAGCACAAAGAACACAAACTCGGATTTCTTAGGTCATACAAAATGCGGTCAAACTTCAAGTCTGTGGCTGACCAAGTCACTATATGTTTTATTAAAGAACATATACAAAAGTATCCCGCAGCAATTTGTCCTTTTACATGGACACTAACGATAACACTCAAGAGTACGGTTGGCTTTCAAAATTAAGACAAAGCATTCACATAATAGGTGCCACAAGTAGACGTCTGAGTTTTAAGAAACGAAACTATATGTAATGGATGTATGCAAACCTACAATGTGTAGAAATGAACTTACACCTAATTCTTGCCATACTCCCATTAATGTGCTCTCCAAGGCTAATAATATTTGAAAAATGCATTCGATAATTATAGATCTTGAAACAACAAGAACAATAATGATGGTTATCATCACTTTATGTCTTGTTCAACATTTGTATGCAACAAGCAAGTAACTGAAGGTAAGTTTTCTATCACACTTGTGCTTGATATTTCTGAAAGATCGAGTAAGAAGACTAAAATACAAAGAAGTTTTCTATTACACTTGTATACAGAGATAAATTTTCTATTATACTCGTGCTTGATATTTATATTACACTTGTGCTTGATATTTCTATTACACGTGCTTGATATTAGAAGCTAAGGTAATGTTTCATGTAAAACATCTTTTCACTCATTCTTTTTTTCAAAATAGGCAATCTGATGGCTTTATTCCAATAAGAAATTCTATGGTTCAAGGCAGTATTCAAGTAGTTTTTGTTGAGTCTCCATTTGTTAATATCCCTCATTTGTTATATTCTAGATGTGTATGTGCCTAGAAGAACAAGAAGTTTCCGGATCAAGGGATAGCCAAGGCCAAAGGCTTGAGATTTCAACATCAGGAAACCTATTCATGATGGCCGAAAAAATAGAGGAACCTTGGAGAGAGCTCTAACTAGTGACTTGAAAAGGTTATAAATAGGATGGGAGGTGAGTCAGAGGCACATAATATCAATCTCTCATAATTGGTACCAATGTGATTCTTTCAATTCTTTACTTTTATCCTTGACTGATATAAAATAAGGTTTTAAGCTTTGAAGTCTTCAAGCCACATGATGAAATGGATGTACATTAAATCTTCTTGAATCATGAGAAGTCCAATGTGCATTTAGCCAAGCACTTAGGTTCGCTCCATGCACCAACAACTCCCCCTCAAGCCTAAGATGCTTGAGTCTTCAATCCTTCAATACTTCCTATAGTCCAATCATTGTTTTGAACTTGTTTAACTTTACTCCATCCAATGTCTTGCTCATCATATCTACACATTGTTGTTGAGTATATACATATGAGAGTTCAATCTCCTTACTTGTGATATTTTCCCTGACATGGTGGTAGTGGACCTCTATATGTTTGTTCCTAACATGATATATTGGATTAGTTGCAAGGTGGAGCGAGCTAATGTTATCTCCAAAAATGTGAGGATTAGAAGAGTTGAGACCTAAATCTGAGTACAAGGTTTTGTTCCACATTGCTTCCTCAATTGCATTGGCTAATCCTCTATATTCGGTTTCAAATGATGAGAGTGCAATAGTAGGTTGCTTCTTGGATGACCATGAGACAAGTTTGTACCTACAAAAGTGAGATATCCTAAAGTACTTCTCCTATCATATTTAGAACCTACCCAATCTGCATCGCAAAAGCGTTTTATGTCTATATGAGATGTGTATGGGTAATATAGACTTCAAGTATTTGAGTATCCTCTTGGCTACCTCCATGTGAGGTTTCCTAGGAGTATGCATAAATTGACTCAAAACACTTACACCAATATAGAAAATGTCCACTATAATCATTGTGGCATAGTTCAAACTACCCACTAGAATCAGATAGCTTGTTATGTCTTCAATTGGCTCTCCCTTATGAGCCCTTAGCTTCAAATTCATCTCCGTGGGTGTACCTGCAACCTTGGAATACTCCATCTTGAACTTGGCAAGTACCTCCTTAATGTATTTCCTTTGAGTGAAATACATACCCCAAATTGACATGCACTACACTTTTATATCATGTGTTGCTTGGAGATATTGGTTGATCCAATTGCATTGTGATCTCTATTGATTTGTTTTAAGGCTCTTTCTCCCATTTGAGCTAGCCTCTTATGCCAAACCTCAAGTTCTGATAGGGTTTGGGTGCCTTAGTTGAAAAGGGCAATATACTTGGTGCCTTGGAGCTCAAATGTGAACAACATGCATGTCTTCTCTCCCTTTTCTATCTTCTTGAACCCTTGATATGGATCCTAAACATAGGCTCCATGCTTGATAAATCTCACCTGCAACCCTTTCTCAACAATCAGACCTACACTTATAAGATTCTTTGTAATGGTTGGAACATAAAGAATTTTGCTTAGTAATTTCATGTTACCATTAGACGTCTTCACATTTCCTATCTTCTCAACTATATATCTTGTGTCATCTCCTTTTTTGAGTTCATGCTTATTCTTTGGATTCTCCAAGTTTGAAAGTAGAGCTACATTTCCTACCACAGTATTTGAGCATCCAAAATCTATGTAGAATACATGTTCATCAGACTTACCTTCCTTCATTTTCATGTTCATAAGTAGACATGAATCCCTTGAGCTTGATCATATGTGCATTTGTTGTAGTCTCTCCTCCATTTGTATCCTCCTTGATATTTGTTGTTGTATGAACTGTTGTTGTACCCATACGAGTTATTGAATTCACCACTTGAGTTTCCATAGCCTCCTCTATTGTATCCTCTTCCTCTTTGATTCGTTGGGTTCCTAAAGAAATGCTTTGTGACATGATCTGATATACCACATATGGCATAGGGTGATGAGCTTTTGAGCTCCCCCTTTGCCTTGACTATCTCCTCTGCCTATTCCTCCTGAACCTCTACCTTTACCTAAAAATTGGCTTGAGAAGTACTTCTTTCATCATCAAATTTCTTACTTTTTCCTTTGTTTTCATTGCCATTGTTCTTATTTTTATAGAGGATAGATGATTGGTTACCTTTTTAGTTCTCACCATTCTTCATGAGTTTTGATTCATGTGTGAAAATTTTCCCCATGAGTGCATTGAAGTCAGGCACTTGCATATCCATGTAGAGATCCATAGTTATGGTGAAGGCTTCCCATTTGTCATCAGCTTTGATCCCATTGATGAATTGTCTTACAATTTTTGGTTCATCAATGATCTCTACAATGCTCCCAAGTTTGATGTGCAATGTCCTTCATCTTGTTCAAAAAATTAGTTACACTTTTCTTAGGCATCTTCTTGAGTGTTGTAAACTCCATCAATGACTGATTCTTCCTAGCTTTGGTACTTGAATAAAAGAATCTTACAAAGAGTTCCATGTCTCTTGAGAGGTCTTAGAATTCCTAATATGAAGAATTAAAAAAATCATGGATAGGGCTGATATGAACTTGCCAAAGCATCATTTGAACACGATGCATTCAACCTTTCCTTCTGCTCTTAATTTGGTCGGCCCTTGCTTCTGAGTACTAACATCATCTCATCTTGTGAGAAATATCGACACAAATTCTTTCCTTGTAGAAAAGCCTACATTCTTAGAGACCATGTTGAGTAACTTCTTTGATCCAACTTGGCAATATATGAGGGGAATCCACCACCCATAGTTTCTCCTCTTTGACTATGCTCTGATACCACTATCAAGAGGTGATGGATAATATGTAGAGATCAAATTGTCTTGGCAAAAACCTAGTCAAGAACAATCTTGTTAACTTCAGAGTATCCAAATAGACTACCTAAGCTTCCAAGATATGCATTTAAACCACAAAATTACTTTTGAGCATCATTCACAATCTTCTTTGTCAAAATAGATAAGTGAGAAACTTTCTATTTATGGAAGAAAGCTCTCAATTTTTTGCTCAATGTTCACAGGTTGGTAGCAATTATCCAAAGAACTTTTGCACACCTTCAAATGAAGTGTTAAGAAATCTATCGAAAGATGAGTTTAGGACTACCATATACAAAGCAATGTGCATAAGAAGTGTGGGAAGTAAACCCGACTTTTCAAGAAGAAGGTGATACACAAATCCTATCATGTATAATCACTCATATCTCAAGATCTATGCATCCATCAATTATTAAACCTTGTAGGTATGCTAACCAAATTCTTGGCTAAGTGCTCCAATGAGTGGATTGGATAATAAGTACCCACACATAAAGAAATGACTCTGAGAACATGATAGAGTTTCTCAAAGTACTATAATAGATAATAGAGATTCATAAAAATTTAGGTAGTACAATGCTCACTCAATGAGAGTGTGATGATCAAATCTAATCTCTCTATATCCTGCTACTCAAAGCCTAGTAGTTTTATACACCTATTTGACTTGATGACTATTGGAGATTCCACCTAAAAGTGATCCTAACTTCTAAGGATGATTTCAATTTGAATTCAAAAGAAGTCATGGATTCTTCCCCTCACTTAAACCCATGAGATTCTCTCCATTTGTACGTTTCATTCTTCAATCAGATAAATAAAGTTTTAACCTTTGAAGTCTTCAAGCCACATGATGAAATGGATGTGTATCTAATCTTCCTAAATCATGAGAAGTCCAATGTGCATTTATCCAAGCACTTAGGCTTTCTCCAAGAACCAACAAAATAACATATATTAAAGAGAATCATACATATTTGATCAAAAAATATATGAGTAGACTTTTACTTCATGCATATCTATTTATATATATACTTCTATATTATATGCATAACGACATGCATATATATATATATATATATATATATATATATATGTGTGTGTGTGTGTATGTATGTATGTATGTATGTATGTATGTATGTATGTATGTGTGTGTGTGTTTGTCTGTGTGTGGGTGCGCCCATTTTCTTATGATTGGATATTCATACACTAATTCATACACACGTGCATGTACATCCACACACCCTCATGTATAGATGCATCCATTTACATGCATCAAGTCACACATGCATATCTATGCATGTAATTGCATATCTGTGCATATACATACACTCATTCATGCACATGTATACATTTAAGCATAAGTATGCACATGCATACATCACGTGTAAATCCATACACCTATTTAGTTATATACATGGAGGCATGCATGTTTTTAAGCAAATGAACATACACACACACACACACACATATATATATATATATATATATATATATATATATATATATATATATATATATATATATATATATATATATATTTGAAATGTATGTAATCGTAACATACTTCCTACAATGGGATATTGCATGTATAAGCACACACACATATATATGCGCATACCTAATGCTTTATTGTTTATATATATATATATATATATATATATATATATATATATATATATATATATATATATATATATATATATATATATATATATATATAAACAAAATAGATGCAGAAGTAGGTTGCGATTACATACACATATTATATATATATATATATATATATATATATATATATATATATATATATATATATATATATATATATATATATATATATATATGTAATCCGTATGTAAACGCAACCTACTTCTACAATGGATATTGCACACATATATATATATATATATATATATATATATATATATATATATATATATATATATATATATATATATATGCATACATGTACGTATGTGCATACTTAATGCTTTTGTATATATATAAAAGAAAATGCATGCATAGACACACACACATATATATATATATATATATATATATATATATATATATATATATATATATATATATATATTCTCACGAATGCATAGCTGCATGCGCCCACACAAACATATTTACTGAAATGCATCTTTCATTATATATATATATATATATATATATATATATATATATATATATATATATATATATATATATATATATATATAATCCGGCATACATATACTTATATACACCCATTCGTACGTAAGCATACATCTATGCATAATCATGCATCTTAATTATATCCATGGATAATACATATCTATACATAAGTAATGGACATTTTTGCAATATGCATAAATCGTGTGCACTCATGCATGCTCTCATTCGCACATTCATGCATGCGTATGGACACCGAGAGGATGTTTGCAACAGTTCATGTGTATTTTCATCCTATGCATTAGGTGAAGCATATATACATAGTTATATGCATTTCCATATATATCTACATGATTATTGTGCATTTATATGCATACGTAGGTGAATATATATTTATATATGCATTGTTTATATATAGGTAGTTCAGGTGTGTCTATCCAATTTTCTATTCGTACATATATACACACACATCTATATATATAGAGAGAGAGAAAGAAAGAGAGAGAGTTATTTGCAATGATGTGCGCACATGCAAGAAATCTAATGTGTATTTTCATATATGTGAATAACTTCACATTCACTTATATGTAGTGTATGTGAATAACTTCACATTCACTTATATGTAGTGATGAATGAACGCATCTATTCATACAATTTTATTAAGGATACATCAAGGATATATGAAATTATAGCAAGTCATGATTGGATGAATACCTATATTTGCAAAAAAACATGTGAAAACATATATGGCTATATGTAGTGGTAAGTACAAGTTGTGTTGTACCAATAATTATACATACAAGGGAGTATTTATGCTTATAGTTTTGTGTTTGAATAGAAGGTATTGCAATCGTGCAAGAGGCACCATGAATAGGAACACATCCATCAATGTGGAATGGATCCTAAGTGATTATGATGCATCTTTTCCATTCACGAAATCTAATTTTTAAGTGGATTGTGTATAGACTCCATTACTTTGAAAAGAGTTGAATTGCAAAATTGTTTTGACCGATTCTTAATGATTTTAAGTAATCATGGAACACTTGAAAGTGTGAATATTCAAAAAGGATTAACATGTCTCACAATTTCTAAGTGTGAATGTTCAATTCTTGCTTAAAAAGTATCCAAATACTTTTGCATGATAGTGGAAAAGTAATGGCTTGACAAATATTTGAATGTTTCTCTTTAATGAAATATCCGAATTGGTTCAAATCGAAGATAAAGTGGTTTCAATTCTTTAGTTGAAGCCATGAAAAATTCACGGTTTTTGGATAATTTTTTAATGTTCCAATCATCTATGTACAAGAGGTGATACTAATGTTGCGAATCACATGAAATTTGGTGACCATAATCAAGGTGGCTAGGAGATCAAAATATCTTCGCTCGTAGTGTTGACATCGTGATCTAAGCTCATTTCGGCCTCCGAATGCACTATCATAGTGCTTTTGCAAGCTCTTTTGTCTTTTTGTGTCAAAGATATATATAGTTTTTGGTTCACCAATATAAGCGTCTCAAAGTCTTCTACATATTTAGCAAAACTCAGCAGCGTAGTTCTGCTCAACTTTTTCATATATAATTTTTTTTTTGCATCAAGGTATTCTAGTCACTGACCATGGCTGAAAGTAGTGATGTATTTAGTATGTTGGCTGTTGAGGATAACTTGGATGGTACGAATTACCCATTGTGTGCTTATATGATGCATCATGTATTGGTCACAAAAGGTCTATGGAATATTGTGCAGGGTGTTGAAAAACATCATATTACACCTACAAATATGGGTACAGAAGCTAATGCAGACGGCGTTGAAGATTATGATATTCTTCATGTTCCTGTTCGTGCTACAATTTCTATCGCACCTACTCCAAAGGAAAATTTTTGGGATTGCAAAGATGCTCAAGCACATGCATTGATAGCCTTTTCTATCAAATGTGCCATTATTCTTCACATTCGCTCTTGCAGAACAGCTAAGGATTCTTGGATAAACTTACCACATTGTACCATGGTAGGAATGAGGTTCGTGTTGCTTACCTCCAAAAACAGTCGGAGACTGAGCATATGAATGAAGGTGATTCTATGGATCATTTTCGGACAAAGATCAAAGACTTGAAGGAACAATTGATTTCTGCTGATGAAGTTATACCAAATAACTCACTTGTGCAAACGGTTCTAAATGGTCTTCTTGATTCGTATCAGAGTTTTGCTTCTACTCTTGGTTTGATGATGAAAGGCAATCCAAATGCCTTGACATTGGAGGATTTAGCCTTTGTTATGTTCTAGGAAGATCAATCTAGGCAGAACAGGTCCATTATGCATGTTGTAGATCAAGCTTTCTTGCCTAGTCAAAAGGGCAAAGGTAAATGCAGCTCATCTACTAGTAAGCACAAATCTGCAAATGTAGAAAAGGAGAAATTCTTTTGTAAGTACTGTAAAGGAAATGATGATATCATAAAGAACTATCCAAAACTAGATGTAAAAGAGGCAAAGAAAAAAGAGGCTGGAATGGTTGTTGAAGAGGCCTCTACACCGAAAATAGAGTCTGCTGATCTTGTGCAAAATGAAGAACAGGTGTTTACTATTGTTTGCAATTTTGACCCATCTTCTCATGAGTAGTGTATGTCTAGAGTAGACTCAGATGTTTGGTACTTTGATAGTGGGGCAACCAAAGATATAACCTCGCAACATATTTTCTTCACTTCACTTGAGTCTGCCCTATAGGAAATATTGTCACATGCACCAACAACTCCTCTTATCCTATCATGGGAGTTGGTAAGATCATTGTAAATATTTCTGATTGTAGTTCTTTTACATTGTCAGATGCTTTATTTGTGCCAGGGATCAGGAAAAATCTATTATCAGTTTTTGCACTAACCAAGAATGGCTTGGTTGTGAAATTTGTTGATGACAGATGTACAGTTCATGATCTTCAAATGGCAACATGATTATTGCTTCTGGCCTTTTATGTCATGGGCTGTATAAGCTCGTAGACTATGAAAAATCTATGAATGATTTGGCATGTTTAGTACATGATTCATAGCCTATGTCAGATACAAAGCTTTGGCATGCATGCTTTGGTCATCCGAATTTTGCTAGTTTGCTACGCCTACAAAAATCTGAAATGGTATCTTCTTTGCCCACACTTAAGGCACCTGGAAAGCATGTCTGTGAAGGTTGTATTTTGGGAAAAATGCAATGTTTCTCCTTCCCAAAAGATGATTCAGTTCAAACTACTAAAAAATTGCAACTTGTTCACAGTGATGTATGTGTTCCTATGTAGACACCTTCTTTTGGGAACTATCTTTACTTCGTGACTTTCATTGATGATTTTTCCACGCATGTATGGGTATATCCACTCAAAGCAAAGTCTGAAGTGTTTATGTGCTTCAAAAAAATTTTGGTTTTAGCTGAAAATTTATCAACATGTAAAATGGGCACCCTCTCTTCTAATCGAGGGGGGAATATATGCCTTCTGACTTTAATGCATTTTTGGTTGAACATGGGATAAAACATCAATGTATAGTGCCATATACACCTCAACAAAATGGAGTTGCTAAACCGAAGAACAGGTCACTCATGGAGATGGGGAGGTGTGTGGTCAAGACTCAGGCTTTACCACATAGTTTCTAGCTTGAGTTTGTTATGTGTGCAGCATATGTATTTAACAGGTGTCCCACTAAAGCACTGTAGTCTATCACTCCATATGACACTTGGCATGGTCGCAAGCCATCTGTTGCTCATCTGTGTGTTTTTGGTTGTCTGGCATATGCATTAGTGCTTGAACAACATCAGAAGAAATTGGATGATAAAGTAGTTAAATGTATTTTGTTGGGTATAGTTCTAAAAAAAAGGCTATCATTGTTGAGGTTGTAGTAGTAAAAGACCAAAACCCTCACCACCTTGCATGGAAGCAAGAAGGAAGGCTCAAGAGTGGCTATCCTCTCATCCACCCCTATCTCCAACATGTTCAAGCCATTGGCCATCAGCCCCATGCTATGCCACATGCTTGAAAACATGGAGAATAGGGAGTCTAGGATCCTAGTCCATGAGTAAAATACAAGTAATAGCAACTACTCTACTCACACAAAGGAGAGACATGCATAGGCACACACACACACACACCTCACTCTCACACACTCACAAAGACACAATACATAAATGTAAATAATCTTGGAGTAAAAGAGAGCATTCTTCCATTCATAAGAGATATTACATGAGAGCACGTCGACCAAAAGATCCCCTCTTTACAAAAATGAGCCTCTATATATAGGCTAAGCACATTTCCCCATGTGCTTCTTTGAAAAGTCAAAAAGGGAATATCTCTCTAACTAACATATCTTCTAGGATATCCCAAAATCAATTCTTATAATAACCAAATCCCAAGAAACTCCATGCGTGGGATTTTTATGTGGGATTGTCCTAGATGAGCCAAAAAGGTGAGATATTCAAGAGACGCCTACACTATGGTATAAGGAAATATTAAAAAGTGCTTTTAGGAGAGTGTTCACATGTGACACTCAAGTATATACAAAGAGGGTTATTCTCGTGATCTAGGGAGGGTTCCCATGCACTATTGGGGATGTGTGCATACCCTACAACCCAACAATCATCTGTATCATCCACAAACTAAATGCATTTTGGTTTGCCATGATGTTGTTTTTGTGGAAGATGTTATTCAACCTTTACTTTCATGTACAAAGGAGTAATATGGTAGCTCCAAAGACATGTATGATACTTTGCTGCCTCTTTTTACAAGTGGACAATCTAGTGCTGGTCCTAATGAGGCAACTTCTCAACTTTTACAGGTTTCATGTGATGATGCAGTTCATTCTATTTCTGATGCAGATTTACATGATGCACTTGTTGATGAGAGATCTAATATTGAGGAGGCAAAAATTATGCCAAAATGGCTAGTGCAGACTTTGTGTGATAGCAAATTAGATGCACATCTATCATATGGTACTCATTTAGGCTTTCATAGTGCCTCTTTTGCATCAGATTGTTATGTTATGGCTGCATCTAGTCTATGTGATGAGACTGAGCCTGTTTCCTTTGATGAAACATAAAATTTTGAACATTGGATGGCTGCAATGCAATATGAATATGATGCTATCATGAAAAATGGTACATGTTCTTTATGTGACTTGCCTTCTAGTAAGAAGGCCATAGGTACTTACTGGGTATACAAGCTGAATCATAAACCTGATGGAAAAGTTGACACGTATAAGGCTAGGCTTGTTACAAAGGGTTATGTGCACGAAAGAGGCATTGATTTTGATGAGACCTTTGCACCTACATGTTGAATGACTATTGTTCATAGCATTTGTGCACTTGTAGCTCATCATGGTTGGAATGTACATCAATTGGACATTAAAATTGCATTTTTGAATGGTGACTTGCATGTGTATGTTTTTCAACCCCATGGCTTTGTGCAGAAAGGGCATGAAAACTAGTTGTGCAAGTTAAAGAAGGCATTATATGGTTTAAAGAAAGCACCACATGGTTGGTATGAAAAGATACATGCCTATCTGATTGCACATGTTTTGAGAACAGTCCAACTAAGAGCACCTTATATGTTAAACATGCTAGTGATGTGCTTTGATCATTGTTGTGTATGTTGATGACATGTTGCTCACTCGTCCTCAGAGAATCATATCGCTGATTTAAGGATGATCTGCGTGCCTCATTTGAGATGTGTGATTTGGGGCATTTGCATCATTATTTGGGCATTCAATTTATGCAAGTTGATGGTGGAATGGCTTTGTGTCAAACAAAATATATTGACACAATATTGCAATGTTATGGCCTTGAAGATTGTAAAACTATTGCCACTCCTATGGAGACAGGTTTATGATTGAGTCTTCATGATGTTGCAGATGCATTTGATGTTGTTCTCTATCAGTAGGCTATTGGATGCTTAATTTACTTATGCATTACTCAGCTAGATATTTAGTTTGTTGTCTCACAAATGAGCACGTTTATGCATTGCACAAGTGTCAAGCATTGGAAGGAGGTTAAGCACATCTTTTGCTACTTGAATGCTACCTGGATACTTGGATTGTTTTATCCCAAGGGGGGATCACTGCCGCCGGATGTACATGCTTTTTCTGACTCTAAATGGGCTGGTTGCTATGACACTCATGTGTCCACTAGTGGCTTTTGCTTCATGCTTGGTAGCTCATGTATATCTTGGTTGAGCAAGAAGCAGCCTACTGTGGCCACTTCCAGTTGTGAGGTTGAGTATAGGGCAGCTTTCATAGTGACCATTGAGTGTGTGTGGCTTAGATGCCTTATGGCTGATTTGGGTGTTGGTCAGTTTTATGCCACCATCTTCTTCACTCGCAATCAGAGTGCATTGGCAGTTTTGAGGAACTATGTGTTCCATGCTCACAATAAGCACATTGAGGTGCATTATCATTATGTCAGGGAGAGGTTCTCTATTGGAGAGATCAGCTTGGCATATGTGCCCACACAGGAGAACATTGTAGACCTTTTCACGAAGGCTCTGCCTAGGGAGAAGTTTCAAGCTTTCTGCAAAGCTTTGGGCTTATTTCCTTTTGTGGATTGATTCCACATAGCTTGGCACTCCCTTATACATGAATGCCAGCTCCTTGTTCACCGCATCACTCCCAGGGGGATTTGTTGATATATTTAGGTAGTGATTTGTGTGAACACACTAGGACAACCGAGGCACTTTTTTCCCTCTTTAGGAGATTTTTTTCCCTCGCTTGTATATATGCCTATAGCCCTAACGGGTTACTTATCTTTGTACATTCTACTGGTATTGCATTCAGTATTGTGTGTTGTGCTTCAATCTTCTTCTTCTTCCTTGTGCTGTTTGGATGCTTTCGCAGACCTCGAACTCCAATAATGGTGAGTATTCGGGATATTATGGAAGAAAAAAATATATCCAAATGATTTAAAAGTTATACCACAAAAATATATTTTTCTTTAAATATAATCTTCAAAATTGAAGAGATCAAAGATCATTTAGTAAGTCAAATCCTCTACGTGACCCATAACCATCTTTGGTGAGGATTCACCAAAAGTTGCTACATCTATCTAGTGTCCCACATGATTATTTCTTGATGAACGATACAGTTTCAAAAACTATTTCCTAGAATGATTTTGGATTTTGTCTTCGTAACCAAAAGACATCCCAAATTTGTAGGTTCATTGTTTGTAGGGTTAGCTTTTGGCACGTATAGCAAAGAAGCATATCGCCTTTTAAAAGATTGTTTGGACATGTATAAGAATAAAACTTTGGGGGCAAAAACTAGAATATATAACCTAGTTATCTAAGGTTTTCAAGAAGAGGGCCTTGTGCATTTCAAGACTTGGCCATAGAGTCTTCAAAATTTGTACCAAAATGGTTTTATAACACTAAGGAAATGTCCAAATCCAGTGACTTTTATGCCCATTGAAAGCTTACAGATGTTTTCACTATATGAAAAATTTGATGGATTTTTTGTGACTTTAACATAGTTATATTTATACTTTAATCCGTTTTCGTTTGAGATTTTTTTACAAGGAACATTCAAGGAAGGCTATTTTGAGTCATTCAAGGAAGGTTTTATCCAAATTTTCATATGTATATATAATTTCATGATAGTTTGCAATAGGAGAACATAATTATATCAATTCTCATTCCTTATGAATTAATACTAAATGCAAGTGGCATTGTTTGAAACTAAATTTGAGTTGACATATAATGCCGTTACATAATTGTTTATGATGTAGTGGATACTCATGATTCATAGGAATCACTTTTCCCTTTTACTTGGAGGGAAGAAATTATGTTTATGTTGTTTTATTTGACAAAATCCTATTGAGAAAGTATTTGGTCTCATTCTCATACATGCATCTATGTGCTCACACATCTATGGTGTTTTGGTGCATCAACTTTGTATACTAAGGCGTAGGAAAGCTGCAATGGAAGAGAATTTGTTTATGAGTTTACCTTGTATTATTTAGATGGCATTCATATGAAATTAGTACTCTTATAAAGCAAAAGAGGTGGTCACTTTGTGTGATGGAAAACAAGGCGTATGACTAAAACTTCATCTCCTATTCCATACAAATCTCTTGAACGACTAATTTTCATGTCTTCTATAACATCTTTAATACAGAAGTCTTTTTTTTCTCTCTCTTTTACATAAAATCAATCAAGTTTCTTTCTTCCTTTTCTTTTTGGGTTTTAGAATTTTACTTATTTATTTTCCCACATTGAAAACATTTTATCTTGCAAGTCCTAGATCTCTCATACTTTGAAGGCCAATTGGAACCAAGAGTTAGACTTTGTAAGTGCCTTTGATTGGGACTCCTCATCAACTACTATTTTTCCCATCTACCATGCACGGTCTTTAAAGGTTAGGGAGAAGTTTTGTTATCTATTGATCTACCTATCTACCTACCTATCTATCTATCTATCTATCTATCTATCTATCTATCTATCTATCTATCTATCTATTATACTTTATGGAATAATAGAATGTTAAATGAATTTTAATGTCTTGAGGTGTTTTGATTTAGCACGTGAAGAATCATGAGGGTGTGAACGCGCATGGATTTACTCAGATATTTTTGAAGATATTTATAAGATAGTATTTTATATACTTTTGGTAAAAATAGTAGATCACTTAGAAAGTGACATTTTTGGAAAAATAGTAGATTGCTTAGAAAGCGAGAATTTGTAAATAAAGTAGATTTTTCTTAAATGCATGTTTTTTGAAGTGCCACCCTCATTTATCTTCTAATTAGGACATAATGAAAATACCTATAAATACACATACTTTGATAGACTCATCCATCATAGTATGTGGGGGAAGAGTATACCCAATCTTGTGTTTAGTCTCTTGTCTCTCTCTCTTCTGTGTGTGCTTTTGTGAGATTTTGTTACTCTACAATCTCTACGTATGTGTGATTTATAAGGTCCAATCAACATTGGTATTAGATACTGCATGTGAGAAGTGGAGAATGACATACCTAGGACTCACCTCCCAACCTATTTATAGCCCTTGCCTAGTCACCATCTAGAAATCTCTCTAAGGTCCCTCTACTCATGTGTCCATCATGAGTAGGTACCTCGTATGAACTCTTTGGCTTTTGGCCTCGGCTATCCCCCGAGCAAGGAACTTCTTGTTCCTCTAGGCATGTATATCTCTAGAATATAGCACTCTCTTCCCCTTCTAAAGATCATTGTCCTCAATGATATAGAAGGATCTATAAATCTAGGAATTAGAATATATGATTCCAACTAATAAGAGTAGAGTATGTTAGGTGTGTGAAATAGTAGATGCTAAAATGTAGACAAATACTCTCTTTGCTTGCTATGTAATATTTCCACCAATAAATAGTAGTCCTTGCCTTGGGCATACTATGGGAATCCCTTTGAGGCCCAATGAGTATCCCTTTGAGGCCCAATGAGTCCATATGTGTGCAACATAAGTACTCGGAATATCCTTGGACTCCCTATGCATAGACCTTGACCACTAACTTGTGATGGATTGTCACCTATAGAGACCTTGGTAGCTTGCCCTTGTCTCCTTGAAATAACCATTGATAGCTTGTCACATAGTATAATTGTGCAAAATCACTTACCCCACTAGGGTAATGAAAAATACTATGCTCATCCAAAACAATCTCATTATGTCCCAATCATTGTGGAAAAATACTAAAAATAAATGGAAACCTTTTCCAAATAGTACCTTATCTCTAAGCTCAAGTAAACCTGCTTGATTTACTCACTATAATGAAATGAAACTCAAGAAATTCTTATCATGATCTAAACTGTGAATCCAAGATGTCAATTTGTCAATTATCCAAACTATGGAGAAAAATATTGATCTATCATACGTAATATATAATAATCCAAACTATGGATCAAAACATATCCCATACAAAGTAAATCCCAATCCACTATGTGGAACTAAGTCTATCATGCCAAGTGAAGATGTGCTAAGAAAGTATAGCAATAGTGGAACTACCACTGTCTTCTCAATAATAACATGCAAGTTGTTCCAAGTGGACAACACTTACTTAACATATGAATATCACTATGATCAAATCATTCCCAACTAGGAATGAGATGTCTCTAGTAAACTACTATAATAATCTGGCACTCCCATATATAATGAGGACCATAATGTGACTCCACTAAATACACTGAAAAATGGTAAGTAGATGTGTGCACACTCATAGCCTACTAGGCCAAGAATCTAGCTCACCTCATACACACTATGTATGAAACATGGCCTAATCTCAGGCATATCAAATAAAGTTCTTCTTAATGCAATTGTCTATTCACATTTCTTATGTGCAAACCTTGCCTTTTCGCTTCTTAGCTACTTGCCTGTGGACATGCCTTGTTTGCGATCACATACAGAGTGACTGTCTCAACTGAACCTTTGTTGTCCAATAATAAGAAGATCATATGAATGAACTCCAAATCATAAAACATAAAATCTCAAAGACTTCTCTACCATACCATCTATCTTACACCTAGGTAGAATACAAAGTTTGATGTCCCATACCACCAAACTTTATATCCCATATAGATGTGTGTATGAGATCAAAGTCAAAAAATTATCTAAAAATGATAAGAATAAATAGGTGAGTACACAAAACCGTAAATAATAATAATAATTAAATCATGAAGTGTTCTTGAAGTGTTTCTTTCCCTCTGTGGAAAGAACATAGTCATTCCTATGACTCTACCACTCATAACTATCTCTAGGATCAACTCATCTTGAGTTAAGAAATGATAAATGGTATGATATGTCAACTCAACTAGAGTTTTGAATGATGCATCTTACATCAAATATTAATTCATAACAAAGTTGAATTGATACAACTTGTATCAATCCATAATATATGAAATGAGAACAACTATCAAAGTTCTCATGTTTCATGTTCTCATGGCACTATATATATCTTTGAAAATTTCAACAAAGTCTCATATATCCTATTGAGAATGGTCCCCATAAACCAATGAAAAAATATCTAGGGCATGGCTAGCCCATGGTGATCACAGCATATCAAAAAAATTATCATAAAATCATGTGAAAAATATTTTCCTTTCAAGAACATCCCCTGCATAAATAATTTTCAATAACAACAAAATAAATCTTAAATTTAACTAGCTTTTACTAAAGCCAAAATTATGAAAATTGATGCCATTATGTGTCTTCTTTCAAACTTTCATTAGGCTCAAAAATCATTTGATTTGGACATTTCATTAGAGTTTTATTACCATTTCATTGGAAGGGTCGAACACTTGCTGACCAACTCTCGAAACATATAGGATCATCTTCTTCAAGCCCTTAGTGTAATGAAGCAAACTCCAAATTTCACTTTCTTTGTGCCAAAATCTGGATAAATGATCTAATTTGGTATCACAAAAATTCAACTTAAAATATAATCAAGTACGTATTTACATGTATCATTCTATCTTTGCTACACCTGTGCTTAGGTGAGTCTAGAAACAATGCACTAAAACATTTAGAATATCTTCTAACTATGAATATAAATTCAAAAATATTTGAATCGTAGGAATACCATAGGGTCTTTGCTGTAGTATCTCCTCCAATAAAAATTTTTGAAATTGGAGCTCCCAATATGAAACAACCATGTGTTTATCAGACACGTGTAGTACTCTTTGGAAAATCCTTGCCAGAGATTATTCTAAGAAGAAGAGGCCATTTAACGTACCAATTGATGTCTAATTTATTTCAAATTTTGATAGCACATATCTATCAAAGTCTACCCTCTTAGATATAAATTTCATAGTTTTTTGACATTTGAGTCATTGACGACCAAAATACTCAGCCTCTATACCTGTAATATTTTAACAATTTGCAGAGGATAGCTTTCAATCTTTTATTTATATCTCTTAAATAGAGAGGCATATCAACTTGATATTTTTTAAGCACTATTATGGGGTGATAGCTAAGGTTAGGAAGAAAAATCATCCAAATTGATTAAATGAATCAAGAGAATCAATCACCTCTAGGTGACATGGTCTCTAGTCATTTCATACATTCCAGAGGCTACACTTTCATGTGCAGAGATCTTTTGACCTATCAAATGATCTCTAAACTCTATTAAAATTACTGTGAACAAATTGCATTTAATATCCGACAAAAAACATGCAATTTGGATCTACCAATGAAGGAAAATTCCCTTTCTAAGAGGCCTCCATCACTTATTTTAGATCTCTACCTCTATTAGCAGCACTTCTAGTGCAGAGGTTGTTTGATCCTTGTAAAAGTATCCAAATTACTTGAAACTTGGAAAACTTAAAGAAAATCCTATGAACTAATTGCTCTCCAAATTTCAATGAATTTAGGCATTTTGTCAAAGAGCAGCATCCAAATCTCTATGAGCTTGTTACCTCATTAACTATTTCCTCATTTATTTTTTAAAACCAAAAATGATGAGACATGTTAATCCTTATGATTAGACATACTCATTCATTCTCTTTGTTAGATTATGACATGGAGACATATCCATGCATATAATGACCACCTAGATCAATGGAAATCAATTAGCAATCCAAATCACCTCTTGGAAAATCACTTATTTACATAGTATCTAATTTTTAGTGCAAGTGAATATCTATGGATGTCATTCTAGTCATTGTGCTTCTTGCACATTCATTAAACTCATCTTAACCAATCCTATACAATCATTTAATACTTGTATGGATGATCATAACCATAGCACTAACTTGTGCCGACTAGGAATAAATATAAATGATAAGGTCACTTACCTCTATCTTGCTTTGTCTATGTACAATAAAATCTTATTCATGTTTGACCAAAATCTTTCTCATCTCAATGATGATAAAATGAGCACACACCTTCTTCAAGGAAAATCTGAGTATGCATACACTCATGCATCTTGATATGTACTAAATTAGTTCACAAGCATCCACTCTTGCTACTACATTGAAAAACATCTAAGACTTCCTCCCTGAAAGACTATATCTCTCTAGTTTTTTCATGGCATATAACACCATGAGCTTATAGAAATTTGGGTAGCATCTCCTAAGTAAAATGGATATAAAACAAAAATACATAATCACTAAGAAGGCATAAGCCTAGTGGTGTGCAAGCCACTTTCTTTTTGCTCCATGATCTGAAAGAAATAAATATGCACAAAATATGTTGTTGGGCCCTACACGCCCTCATGATGGTAAATTTTTTTTTTTAATTAATTTCTTCTTTATTTGATACTTGAAAAACAAACTCTAAAAATGCAAGAGAAAACCTATGCATGCTTTTATTAAAGAACATAATTAAATGAAATCATGTATAAAAAGATGCAATAATGAATTCATTTAATTCCTAAGTGATTTTGAATATGATTAAAAAGTGATAAGCATCAAAATTGATCATGAATTTCACTCCAAAAGCACCCCTTTCTACTCAACAGCCAAATAAAACCCTAAGTAGAGATAGGTTGCAGGTGCTAAAATATGGCATCTAGGGACTCCAAAGATAGCTCTTGATGTGTGGAATCTAGCCCAAGTTAAATTTCTTGATTCTGATCTCATATG
The DNA here is from genome assembly GCA_020310875.1 of Ceratopteris richardii. NCBI lineage: Eukaryota > Viridiplantae > Streptophyta > Polypodiopsida > Polypodiales > Pteridaceae > Ceratopteris > Ceratopteris richardii. The sequence goes on along the minus strand of CM035439.1, from coordinate 50,128,555 downwards.
AGAAAGTTATGGTAAAATAGTAAACCTAGGTATATGGGCAATACCTCACTCTTTGGATAAAATCAGCAAGCTAAATGCCCTCAAAAAAGTTTTAAAAATAATCCAAATAGAGATTACAAGCACTCACTGAAAAACTCTTGAAGTGGATTCTATAGCAATTGAAAACTCTCTAATCAGAGCTTGGAGTAGGAAGTTACACTCTAAATAAAACATATAATTAATTACCCATGCACCTAAGTGCATACATGTACATAATATGCATAAATATGCATGCAAATGCATAATTTATTATGTTTTTGCATATATTTATATGTTTGCATATCAATCAAGGTATGTAAATTCAAATGCATATTATTCTATGTTTATATATGATTATGCATTTACATAGGTATTTATGCATGTATGTATGTAGTTTCAATGTTTATGTACATGCATAGATGCATGTTGGAATGCTTGTATGCATGCAATCATGAAGAAAATTTGCATATGCATATCGCTCTCACACACAAAAGTGTGCATAAGTACATTCATATATTTAACTATATAAATGTGTATATATTCATGTATGTCTCTCTCTTTCTCTTTTCTCTTTGTTTTCTTCTTCTGTCACTCTCTCCTTATTTATTTCTATCTCAAGATGCATAATCAAATGAATATATACATTCATAATTAGATTAATGTATGTGTGTTGTCATATGTGCAAACATGTGTGTGTGTAAACATATACAATTCTATGTGTGTATGCTTGAGTTCAAGAAACTTTCCTCTTTTTCTCTATGAATTCAAAGTGAACATGCTATAGAATTTTTGGAAATAGTATCTCCTTGGGCGTTAGAGATCACCTCCCCTGTCACATATCAAAATGTGTAGAATTTAACAAACTACATGTTTACGTAGACAAATCTACAAAAGCAACAAGAAACATAGAAAAAACAGACTTCAAAAGTTCAGTGGAAACATACTCACTTCACATTGGAGCTCAGCATGTGCATATGAAACTATCGATGCATGGAAAAAGGCTCTCAATGTTTGCACACCCACTTGGGACACTCATTCCTCACCATATCCATGCCCATCAAGCCAAGGGAAGGAAGAAAAATGTGTGAGAAAAGAGAGTTACAGATTTTCCAAAAGCTCTCTCTAAGCTCTAATACCAAATGTGAGAAGTGGAGAATGACATACATGGGACTCACCTCCCAACCTATTTATAGCGCTCGCCTACTTACCATCTAGAGTTCTCTCTAAGGTCCCTCTACTCATATGGCCATCATGAGTAGGTACCTCATATAAACTCTCTAGCTTTTGGCCTTGGCTATCCCTTGAGCAAGGAACTTCTCGTTCCTCCAGGCATGTATATCTCTGGAATATAACACTATGCATGTCTGCGGAGGTGTATTTCTTGGCGTCCATTCACGACTCGTGGCATCTATTCATGATTCAACACCTATTTTGGTTTGTTTATTCTCGTTCGGTCTAGATTTGCATTTTCAAATTCACATTTTTTTTCTCGAACCCATTATTATCCCTATGAAATTGTTAGACTGTCACATTATGCATTGTGCTCTATTCCTTTGACACTATGACACTATCACACTCTCACATTGTGCTTTGTTCCTTTGACACTGTGGCACTGTCACACTGTGCATTGTGCCTGTTCTAGTTCTGGTTCACTTCATTTATCGAATTCGTTTATCGATTCGGTTATCATCTCAGTTAATCCATGCGGTTACTCCTAGGGCTTATGACATTGTGACACTCTGACACTATCACACTGTGCACTATGCAATGTGCATAGTTCCAGTTCCAGTTTGGTTCGTTTATCAAATTTTTTTATCAAATATATTTATCAATTCGGTTAATCCATGTGGTTGCTCCTACAGCTTACTCCAAGGCATCGACTAAGGTGTCCATTAAAGCTCCGACTGAGGCATAGAACTATGGAATAACTTTTGCATCTTTGGCTGCTCTTGCACTCATGGTTCCCTTAGGTTCTGTTGGCAGCCATTGGCTACGCGTGAACCCTCTCTAACTAAAGAGTGGCAATAAGAGCTTACTTATTTCCTTCTTTAGCATGTATGGGATTTGAACCCACCACCTCTCACTTGCAAGAGATATGCTTTATCCACTAGCCTATTTTCACATATTGATAGCCCATTCCTTTTAACTTATATTTAACATTACTTTTACTTGTTTCTTGTTTTTTACAGTTCCAAGACAAAACCTTTCCTTTTCTATTTCAATTCCAATATTGCTAAAATTCTTTTCAAATGCTTAGTCATAGGTTTTGGTTCTATAAAAGGCCATGGACCCTACCCATACTACAAAGGATTTTGATACATCACCTCTACCTAGGGTATCGCTTGAGCAATAGTTGGAGCTTTTGTGGCACGAACTCCAAGATGCTCAAAACAAGATAAAAGAATGTGATGCTATACTCCAACAAATGCAAAGTGATGACAACAAGTTAGTTATGGTGGTGAAGGCCATTATCGCTGCTCAAGAAGAAGGCATGCATTCCAAGATTAGTGCCAAAAGTTTCCAATTTTCTCGATTCGATGGATGAAAGGATGACCAATTTGTTCTTTCATGGCCATCCCGATTTGATGAATTTTATTCTAATAAATCATATCTGAAATTGAAAAAGTGAAATTTGTTACTAATATTTTTTGGATAAAGCCTAGTTATGGCAGAATGTTTTGCGGCATAGCACCGATCGCCCCACCACATGGATCGCATTTCAAGAAAAGATCAAGGAGTCCTTCCTTCCTCCTTAGTTCCACGTGCATGCTCATCAATCATGGACAACTTTGTATGGAAAGACGGAGATACCATGTTGTAGCTCAAGCATAAGCACCACCTCCTTTACTTGTCAATCTGCGGAGATGTGAGGACTGGTATGAAGACCACGAGCAAGTGAAGGCACAAGTGTGAGAGTGAAAGCACACAAACATGCACACACATACACACACACACACACGCGCGCACAAGGTAAGATCAAAGAGAGGAACAATGGAAAGCTTCTATTGCAAATGAACTCTCTTACAAAAGCTCTATTCTCTAACAAGCTAACCTCAAAAATGAGCTCTCTAGGTCTTTTTATAGTTTTTGGACTAGTTTTGGCCCTGTCCAGACCTAGTGTCCGGCCTAGTTAAAATTAGGTTCCAAGGCTTATTTGAGGGCTCAAACGAAGTCTAAAAATTATGAAAATTGGTAGGATGATACTTCTAATACTCCTCAAGCTCAAAAAATCTTTGTAAGCTTGTGCAAGTTTTGTTCCCTTGGTATGCACTTCATTCTTGGATTCTAGCATGAATGTGTTGTTGTGAGTCTCTGTTGATGACCTCGAGATCTTCCAAAGATGATGTTCATAGTATTCATGCCAAGTACTCATAACCCAAAATGAATGATGGGTAATTGTGTGCCTGCATGGGTTGAGGAAAATATGTGCCTTGTGCATGGCCTGGTAATGTAGCCCTATGCATGCTTACTTGGAAAATGCATTGGAAGAAGTATGGTGCAAAAATTGGGGGTCTTGAGCTAAGTGCTCAAGGGTATGCCGATGAAGAGGTTTCCTAATCTATCATGTGGTGTTGCCAAAGTAAAGATGCTTACCATGGTGGATGGTCGATCGATGTTGATTTCTTCGTGTTGTACACCCGGCAATTGTGATGGACCATTGTCAATGAACGTCCATGTTGATGGTCCATTGATGAAATTTTTTGAGTGCTTGGTCCCGTCTCCTTTCTTCAAAGCAACATTTTCCAAATACTGAGAATTGAATTTCTTTATATTCCTTGACAAACAACATTCGATAACTACACCAAGCTTAGTTTCACATATTTGCTTTAGCTCACCATAAGCAAGAGTCTTCTCACTCAGTATACAGACAAGGACTTTCAGGGCACCAAACTACCCCTTGCAGATATCTCCTTGGATGCTCTCGTACATACAGTAGTTAAGCATCGCTCAAGTTGCGGACCATCAAGCTCTTCCCTCCTACCATGGTAAGGGGAAACAATAGTTGTGGATCCCATGTTTATTTCAAGTGCTTGACATCTACCAGATAAGGCAGCAATAATATCATCTGCTAACCGAGACACACTTCTATCCAAACTGATAAATGCCCAGGAATCAATGGTTCCACCTTCAACTAAGCATGACTCATTCATGTTCCATGAGCAAAACCTGGGAACAAGTTCTTTCTCTCTCTCTCTTCTTTTTTTTTTTGACAATGTCACAAGCAAGAAGACAGATGTTAGTATCAGAAAAAATAGTTGACATCTAAATGTGCTCTTGTGCATGGGACTCTCAAATGTGTCTATGCACGGCCATGTAATGTGGCCCTATATGCATGCATACTTTGGAAATGCATGACCTAAATGGTGCAAAAGACAGGGTTGTGCAAGGAGCACATGGTTTTCTCTTGTCGAGGCTTTCGATGCTACTTGCGGATGTTGTTGCCATCTTTCTTGGAGGTATCCATTGGATCGTGAGATGACAACTGATCACTCCTCCTTATAGGGATCCATTTGAGAACCATGTTCGGTTGCGTCAAGATCACCATGGGCTTCTTCATCTCTCGATGGTTTCTTGAATTTTGTATCCCATGTGGTCGGTTCTTTGGCTTTGTGGGGGCTACTAGTGCTTTTGGCTTCCATACCCATACCATTGTGGCTAGTCTTCTAACACTTGTTGAAGAGGCAAGTTGATCTGGTTTTAGTCTTGGTGTTTGGTTCTGACCCTTGCCCCACCTTGGCTTCTTTGTTGCGACTTTTCTCATGTGGGAGAGCATGGATTGTTGTGTATGTAAGAGCTTCTTGGGTACCCATATTTGCAATTGTCCTTGTTGAGCTGCAGCTAATTTCTTAGGCACCCAAACTTGTCGGATATCTTGTGGTTGAGTTTGTCCTAGCTTCTTCATTCGTCTTCTGGCCTGGTGGGAGTCCCTGAATGGGAATTGTGGGGTTAAGGCCGGTGGTTGCTCTCCTTTTCGTACCCAGATCTGTTTCATTCCCGGCACTACTTTCCTCTAGAAATCTCGTTGTCTATTTGATATAGCAGTTGTCCTATTCTATTGTGCTTGCCTTGTAGGTTGAGTTGTAGTGGCGGCATTAGTCCTTGCACCAGAGGAGGAGTCCGCTTGTCTTTGAGCCTGCTCTTCCATGATTGAGTTCTCCTGCAACATAGAGCTTGTGACACATACAATATCTTTTTTGCTAAGATTAGTCCTAGGAGAACTACAAGATGTGATATCTGGATTTGTGAGCATGCCATTCTCTAGTTCTAATGTAAAGCATTGTCCCTGGACCCAAACTTGAAGAAGTTGAATTCTTAGGATCAAGTTGACTGCATTGTCATAAATCCAATCTTGTCATAAGACAAGTGGCTCTGTGAGGTCCTCATCATGACACACTAGCATTTTGACTATCATTGGAACGTCTTGAAGGTAGATGGGGAAATCCACCTCGCCCAAACAAGGGGTTTCCACACCTCCCAATCCTATGAGATAAGCTTCTAGTTCAACTGCAAGTCTTGGCAGTAGGAAAGTCTAACAGCACTAGTTGCTGCACCTGAGTCAATCAATGCTTTCACAGTTCTTGCACTCTTTCCTTGTCCTATCTCTATGGTCACAAAGGGACGTCGGTCAATGCTTTGAGAAGTAATTATGCTTCATTTTCGGCACATATCCATGTGATATTTTGGGGCTTTTGAGTTGACATCTAGGCCTAGTTACCTTAACTTATTTCGCCTAATATGATCTCTGGCCTCTGCCTGTGCTTCTTCTCTCACCCTTAACTCTTCTTCTTTTCGCTTCTTAGCAATGTTGAGTCTCATTAGCATATCCTCTATAAGAGGTTCTTGGTATAACTTGACTCGACAACCACTTATATAATTTGGCAAGATATCACCTTCTAAAGTGGCCAATTGAACTGCCCTGCTAGTGGAGATTCTATTAATGATCATGGGTCCATATCCTCGCTTTTCCAACTTACAGGCATGTTGTTTTAGTGTGTAAACCAACACTAGATCTCCCTCTTTCAGTCCCTTATCCTTGATGTGTGCATCAAAGTATGCCTTTTGCCTTTTCTTTGCAACGTAGATACCTGCTGCCGCTTGTAGCCTCGTCTCACCTAAGCATTCTAGGTCAAAGATCCTAGAGGACAATTCATGTCCATTCCACTCATGCTCTCATGCTACTTTTAAAGCTGGGATTAAGAAATCTAATGGTAGCACGATATTCTGTCCAAAGACCATCTGAAATGGGGTGGCATTGAGTACCGTTTTGTAGGCAAGTCAGTAAGCCCAAACAGCATGATGAAGTTGTTTATCCCGATCAGAGTGTTTATTGTTTACCAATTTAGTCAAGACATTACATAGGATTTTGTTTGTGCTCTCAGCTTGTCAGTTAGCTTGGGAATGATAGGGGGCAGACTTCTTATGTATCACCAAGAATTCTTGGAGAATATTTTCAATGACTTCATTCAAGAAGTGTGTGCCTCTATCACTCACTAACTCTATTGGTAGTCCATATCTCTTGAACACATTCTCAAATAAGAACTTAGCTGTTGTTTGAGCATCATTCTTTGTCGTGGCTTTTACTTTGACCCACTTTGTAAGGTAATATGTGGCTACAATGATGTCCTCTACATGGGAGTTTCTAGCTGGAGGGTTAATAGGACCTACAAAGTCTATACCCCACTTCAAAAATGCACATCCTCCCATCATTGGCCTCAAAGGCATCTCATCTTTTCGTATCAGATATTGTGCACGTTGGCATGTATCACATTTCTTCACATAGGTATGTGCATCCATATGAAGAGTGGGCCACCAAAGTCCTGAGAAGAGAATGTTCTTGATTACTCGGTCAGGACCAAAATGTCCACCTACAAGACCACTGTGTGCAGTTTGTAAGACCTTAAAATAATCTGATTCATGAATGCACAGTCTTAAGTAACCATCTTTGCCTCTGCGATATAGATTTTCTCCTACTAAGGCATAGTCTTGAGCCTCTTGCACCATGCTTCGTCTTCTTGCTAGACTAGCCTCTTTGGGTAATGTTCCCGATCGCATAAATTCTACCAATGGAGCACTCCATTCTGGAATTAACGACACTTGGTAAAGGGTGGCATGCTCCACTGGGGCCCTCACTTGGCACAATGGACAATTCTTAATCCACTCATGTATTTCTTTGTCCATGCTAGGCCAATACACTCCTAAACATTTTAGATTCTACAATGTTCGTTGTTTAGAATAGTGAATTCCTAGCAATCCTTCATGAGCTTGTTGCAACCAACTGATATGTTCATCATCCTCAACACAACAAGCTAGTACACCTTCCATATCTTGTTTGTACATGCTTCCTGCCAATATTTGATAGTTTTGTGATCTTAAAATTTCCTCTTTGTTAGTTTTCACATTCTTAATCGCAGGTCCGAAGGTTAGGACTGGTACTAACTTATTTGCCCATTTAGGAACAACTTCTAAATTGAACAGATAAGTGTCAGGTAGTTCATCAGACACTCCTTGCAGTGGTTCTCCTGAAGTGATGCGAGAAAGGTGATCTGCCCTGAGGTGGGTTCTACCTTTCCTAACAACAACTTCAAAGTCATATTCCATTAGCAAGAGGAACCATCTTACTAGGCATCCTGTATTGCAAGGTTTATTGACCAAATATAACAAAGCTTGATGATCACTGAAAAACTTGAACTTATTGGCCAATAGATAGTGCCTAAACTCCTTCATGGCATATACCATGCCTAAACCTTCTCTCTCTATTGTTGTATAATTTTGCTCAGCTGTCGTGAGCTGTCTGCTAGCATATGCTATAGGCAAATCTAGATTTCCTTCACCTGTGGGTTGTGCTAGCACACATCCTATTGCATGATTGGATTCATCTACATGAACATGGAATGGTTTATTCCAATCAGGCGTGGTCAATATTGGTGCTATGCACAAACGTCTCTTTAGTTCATTGAAGGAATTTTTGCAGTCGTCGTTCCATTCGAAATTTTTCAACAACCCATAAAGAGGTTTAGCTATGATCGCATACATGTGGATAAATCTGTGATAATATCCATAATGGCCCATAAAGGCGTGTACCTCTTTAACATTCATTGGCCTCAGCAACTCCGCTATAGCTTTGACTTTGTCCTCATCTGTTGATATTCCATTCTTAGAAACAATGTGACCTAAGATTTTACCTTGTCGAACCATGAATACACACTTTTTTGGGTTCAGACACACTCGATATTCTCTACATTTGTTGAAGATCTCTTTGAGCTCAAGGATGTGTATCTTCTTTCTTGGGAATGAGCACATAAATCATCCACATATACTTCTAAGCTCTTTTGCAAGAACTCTTTGAAGACATGACACATGAGCCTCTCGAATGTTGCAGGTGCATTTGTGAGCCCAAATGGCATCACACGAAATGCAAAGATTCCCCACTCTGTGGAAAATGCCATTTTGTGTTGATCTTCTGGGCCAATGGCTACCTGGTTGTAACCAGAAAATCCATCAAGGAAGCTATAAACTTCCTTGCTTGCAACACGCTCCAATAAATGTTTTGTAATTGGAAGTGGATAACTATCTCTCATCATAGCGGCATTAACTTTTTTAAGGTTAATACACACTCGCAACTTCCTGTTATTCTTGGGCACCACTACAATGGGGGACACCCACTCAGTATGCTCAATCTCATAGATAAATCCAGCTTCAATCAACCTATCAATTTCCTCTTTTATTTTAGCTGCATAAGTGTCATTATATGTGTAGGACTTTTGTTTGGTGGGCTTGGCGTCAGCAGTCATGGGGATCGTATGAGAGCATATTCTTGGATCTACTCCCTTCAAGTATCTATAATGCCAAGCAAACACGTCTCTATATTCCCTTAATAGAGCTACAAGCTCCATTTCTTCTTTTGCACTTAAGTCATCTCCTATGTAGGTACATCTCTCTTTGTTCTCCTCAATGGTCACAACAATCTTTTTGGTCTTTTCTTTATTATCATATGATTCTCCTATGATGGCCTCTCTCTTAGGCGTTCGTACCAAAATTTTGTGGTCGTCGACTTCATATTTCTTGAAATTCTCTGGTACTTCAAACAATGATTCCTCCTCTTCTTGTTTCAGTGCTTTTCTTTTCTTTTTCTTTTGACTGCTCTCACTTCCATCCTTTGAATTTATCGTTTTAATGCTTGTGAGAGGTTCTTCTTCTTTTTGGTTAAGCACTCCTACATCTTCTAAATAGTGCTTTTCTAAGGTAAAGCAACTATCCATCACAATGGACTATAGATCGTCATCGTTCTCTTCATCTTCTATGACATCACTAGGGTCACATTCTTCTAGCAAGGGCTGACACATGAACAATGAAATATCATAACCCTCCTCATCACAATGAGGTGTCCATTGTTCTTCATTGGCTGCAATGTCCATGGTAGCTAAGATTTTTGCCCACCCATGAGGCTCAAATTCCTCATCTGGACAGATCATCGGTGTATAGGCTGGGTCTTTAATTGTTCCATCTCCTAGAGAAGTTCCTTCTTCTCTTGCTTTTAAGCGTTTTTCCTCTTCCTCCGCGACCTTGCACATCCACAAATGAGTATCTTCATGTAACCAGGATGGATCAGGTGAACTTCCCGAATGCACAGAGATAGAATCTTCTTTCGCTTTGTGGATAGGATTCCACTGTAGGGTACATCTCTGAAGGTGTAATCCTTCAAATTAACCTTGGTGGTGACCCCTAAGTGCTGTAAGTACAAGGATTTGGTTCCCCAATCCTCTACTATTTGCAATTGTCATAGGAAGGGTCTTCGTAGGATCATCTCATAGACATTATTTTTCTCAAAGTCACATATAGCAAAGGTATGCTCAAACTCTACCCCACAGGCGGTTAGAGTTATCCCTTCTAGCAATCCGAGAGGTCTTTCAAAATGATTGTCTTCCATTTGAAGCTTCATTCTAGTTGGTCTTAATGTGGGTTTGCCCCATTGCTTCCATAAGGAGCTGGTCGCAATAGCAACACTTCGGAGCTCTGATCTGAAGAGACTCAGATTCCCATGGGCCTGGAAATTGAGGCAGTTCTTCTAAGGTATTAGATTCAAAATCTAATCTTTCATCTTCTTGTTGTTATGCTTCATCTTCGTAAATAGATGGAATGTCTTGGGGAAATTGATCATGAAGGTCATCAATGTCACGAATAGGAGGGGAATTATCCTTCTCCTTGGCCCATTTCTCCTCTTGTATTTCCCGCAAGAACTCTTGAGAGTACTCCTGAATTGAAAAAGGTGTTCCAACATTCGTGGAATTAGGAACATAAGCTTTCATTGGTGGAGAGCTTTCTCCCTTGTTGATAAATGGGGAACAACAGACCCTAACCGCCTCACATGGAAGTGAGAGGCTCTTCCAAGAGGAGTTGCAAGAAATGTAAGCAACACCCAAACACCCACGTCCATGAACAATGGCTCCATGGCCAACGTCAAAAGGGACAAGGGAGGGCAATGCTCACACACCACAACCCCAAATGCCAAACCCACACACATGGATCAACGCCTAGCACACAAAGAGAAATGTGGAAGCCAAATGAACCTTCATTCCATTAGCATGGAGGCCAAGGGACCTCCCCTTTACAAGAAATAGCCTCTATTTATAGGCTCAGTACAATTCCCCATGTGCTCTTTTTGACTAGTCAAAAAGGAGCACATGCCTAACTTCCATATTTCAAAAAGATCTTTTCTAACAACCAAATCTCCCAAGGAAGAAGAATACGTGCGCGTGGAGATTTTTCTAGCCTTCTTGACAAAGGTGAGCATTTACAACTAGGCTCCATAGCTTTAGTTTATGAGAAATATTAAAAAAAGTGTCTAGGGGAGGGTTCTTATGTGAAATCCTAAATAGATACAAAAAGAGATATTATTTTGGTCTAGGGAGGGTTTCTATGCACAATTGTGGGTATGTGCATACCCTACAACCCAACACTCTCCCCCCCCTAGACTTTGTCGTCCTCGACAAAGCTAAGAGAAAAGGATCATACACAATAGAACTGGTTCAATCTTGAGTTCTTCAATTCTGAGAAGCTCCAGGTCTGCAAACCTTCCATTCTGTAGTTTGCAGTCTTCAGGTCTCCATACTCTTCATTGATCTTTGAACCTGCAACACACCAGCCTTCAATCTTTCAGATCTGCAATACTGCAAGTCCTCAGTCCATCCTTCAATCTGCAACTCTTCAGTCTTTACAGCTGGGCGACACAATCCCCTTGGGGGGGCAGTCAGCCCAGCACACATTCCTCTGTGCAGTCCTTTGTAAAGCTAGCAATGTCTTGTCAGGCAGCTTGCAAACCTGAAATTGAACATACACAACAAGTAGACTGTTTCTATAGAATATAACATGTAATTCAATTGGTAGTTTCCACTTCAGGGGACATCAAGTCCTTAGGACTGCTCTTCTCGAGAGAAGTCCTCAAAAAAGTCTTCTTGTCCTATCTTTTATGGTGCAAACATATGGTCGTTCTTATCGTGGTGTCAACTAGGTTAGGTGTGATCTTCTTAGAATGAGAAAAAAATTTGGACATAGACAGGTAGGGAATGAGTTTGGTACAAACCTGCGTTAAATATTTTAAGAGTCATGCATGTGTCAACATTCAACTCCTCACCATCAAGTAATTTCTTGTCATATACTAGGGTCAATCTCAAAACTCATCTTTTATATCTTAGTATCTAGACGTGTGCATCCTCATTGACCTATCCACAGTTTATTTATGCTATGAGAATCAAACGAATAGACATGACTTCTTTAAGTGTGAGTAATCCCATGTGATGTGTGAGTGCACTAACAGGAAAGCATACATGTAACTGGGATAACACCTGAAGACACATGATCATAGAAAAAGAAGTAATTCCATCCTAGTGCTTCCAATCATACAGATTTACGAGTGACCACAGAGAGCATAAACAGAAAAAAAAAGAACAAGCAAATCCTCAAATCCTTGCTGCCTTGACATCAACAGAACACTCTAAAGATTAGAGGTTACCATCATTCCTCCTTTGAACCTGCCACAAGATTATCCAATGTCATCATAACTATCAAATCATCTAAAGGAGTCAGAAAGGATCAATGCTAAGTTCTATGTGTGTTGGCCTACAATGTATTATGAATAAGCCTTAAATGAGCTTTGTGAAACCAGGGAGTTATTGCCTTAGCAAAAAACAAACACTCAATCCTTGGAACAAGATGTACTCCAAACATTCTTCAGATGCTTTGCCATGCTAAAATCTTAATTGTGTTAGCACATAAACAACAAAAACAAACCTGCAATTCTTAAATATGCCTCAACGAAACTTCTTGTGTTATCAAACATGTGCAGGTGTGTTTGTTGCCCTACAAGTGTCTCTAGTGAGTGTGCTTGGGCATGCGAATGAGTAGAAGGCAATATGTCATAATAGTTGATGAAGATGAAAGCATAGAGACACAAGAAGTGACAAATAGACCCCTTGTCCTTCCTCGGGTAATCATGAACTGAACCAAGTGCCCTGAATCTAACAGTGTTCAATCCTGCAAGAAAACGGATTTAGAACCTGCTAGAGTTTTTCACCACTCCTGGGTTTATGTATTTCATTGATCCTACAATCCATATTATTAGTACATCTTGCAGAGTAGTAAAAATATAATCTGATACCTGGGAGCCTTCATCGGCCACACTAAATGTTGGACACCATCCTCAAGGAGATTAGTCACGATTATTTTGGGCACTTTTAAGCATAGCAAAACATCCTAAAAGGTAAGAAAAACAGCAAAGTGAGAGCAATTGCATTTATTCAGACTGTTGGAGGTTGCACCACAAGTGCAAGGATGCATTTGATGCCTTCTTAGAGAGAGCATCAATATGATGCTACTTCTGGCAATATTTCCATGCAAGAACCAATGGAGACACATTATTTTCATAATAACTCTAAGTTCCCATCATCCTTCTGTAATACTCAGAGTTGTCACTATCAGGTGGAACTTAGACACAATACTACAAGAGGTAGACACCAAGATACTTCCACACCCACATCATCATGTTTCTTGAAAAAGGAGTGCTTGACCAGTGCAAGTAATGGAACAGATTATCCCCGAGTGAAAGAATAAAGAAATCTAAACAATGGAAGCACGAGGTCTTGTAAGACTCAATTCTCCTTCATCAGACATGCAAAGAAACAATCCTTATCTTCCACAGAGTATGCCAAAGTTCTTTTTTAAAACTCTATTACAGACTTCTCATGAGCGTGAAAATTCATTGATCTTCGTACCCTTTCCTAGAAGCAGTACAATTATAGTGCACATTTGTTTTTCTGCAACAATTTCTTCATATCATACCATTAGAGCACCAATAGACGTGACCAATTGCAAATGCACAACATAGGGAAAAGCACCACAAAAAGTGTGTTACAGTATTTGCCTATCCTTTAATGAGTTGACCCAACCAATCATTTTGCAATCATGCGTTTACACAAAACTGGGAAATTTCTAAACATAAGGAGAGCAAATGTTTGCTCTAAAACATTGATCATTGAGTCAATCACAAAAAAAAAAACTTTCTATTTGTATAGAGTCAAGCAGCAGAAAAGGTCGATTTCATCTTCCAAGTGACAACAAGGGATATGGACACAAACCCAAGCTAGAACAGCCACATACTTCATCCATGTGATGCTACTATTTTCCACTCAACTCAAGAACACATACAAGCATCACCTAAGTTGCAGTATTCAAAGTTATGTTGATTGAAACTACCCAAGGAAGTGACCCTCCATCATGCAGTGAAGACATAGTACTAAACAAATTACACAAGCCCACATACATCGAGTTGTTTGCAAGCCACATTTAGCCCACCGACCTGTGATACTCATGATAGAAACATGGTGAGCAACCAGAATGAACACATTCATTTTATGCTAGGGAAATCAAAGACGATCCCAATGCATCATTGCACACCGAAAAACATTCTACTTTCTCAATGCTTCCAAATGATAACCCCAAGTTAAACATTAAGGCAATCAATGAAGCAGAGCCTATCAAGAACTATTTAGCACGCATGGTCAATGATAGATTTTCAATACCTATATGCAAGAATCAACAAGAATGCCTGCTTCAGCTTAAAAACAACTCCCTATTTAAGCACTTCCAATGTGTCCCTGCAATTGTACGAGTTGTGAGCTCCCTCCAACCTTAGGAAGCATTATGCACCTACATGCTCAAAGTGAAGTGTGTTCTCTTTTCATAAGCAAGTCAACATTAAAATCTGTTCAAGTATCAATTAAAGCCACAAAGGATGAGGAACGTCATACATGAAAGGCTTCAAGGTTGGGTAACCTATGATTGGTTTCTAAGACATACTCAACAGATCATCAAAAATGGCAATGGAAGTTCAAGTTCTTCTTGTAAAATCTATATGGCAACATTAGCAATACCCATTCTCAACACCTCGTTGATCAAGCATGGAAGACATTCATAATTCTGCCATTTTTTTTATGCTTTAGTAGTCTTCTTAGTGGATAAATGACTTGTGTCATCACTCAAGAGGCGTGGAAATTCACTGTTCATAAGCTAGGGAATCATGACGACCACACAGAAAAGTTGTCTGGATAGAGAATCGGGGAGCTAACCCCCAAGGACATGATAAGCCCCATGAAGAAGGTAAAGTTGCCAAGCAACCTAAAAGGAGGCAATTGCATGGTTCGTGATCATGAAAAAGACAAGACTTGAGGCATGGAAGTCTATGACCGAATCGTCATAGTCAAGAACTAATGGATCCAAATAGATTCATGTTGTTCCCAAGGAATCACATGTTCGTACAGAAATACCGCGAGTAGGTGCGAGATGAAGTAGAATTCTCATAGTTGTGCATGTGACATAATAGGATAATTGTCAAAGCTTTCATGTTCATGGATGCCTTCGACTCCTGAGGAGAGAGTTACCGCTTCCTGCGAATTTCTAACACAGAAACACCAAGCCGATAATCATTTAGAAAATCATTCATATTAATCAAGAAATTCGTCCCTATCAATAGCTATTGCAAGGGAAGCATCATGAAAATCATTCACAATTACAAGAAGATCTTTGTCCCACGACAGAAATTTGACCCACAACGTAATGGTAAAAATGAAACATCATGCACCATAAAAAAAAATAACTTTCGCAAGGAGGATGAGTGATAAAATCTTGATTCTCGCATCGCTTAGGCTTCAAACTCGCAAACATGTCCAGAGTATTTAGCACTCAAACTATGCAGAACATAGAGAAGTCAGATTTCCAATTCAAGAAATCACATCACAGTAGGAGGATCAAAGTTTGACCTCGTAGAAAGGGAGCACACTACTTACCCTAGCAAAGTAATAGAAGCAAAACAAGTGATCCATTCCTAAGAGTAAAGGAGTTCCGCCCCTCAGCTTTTATGCCGTAGAGAAAGCACAGGGGAGCATGAAATCATTGATACAAACTACAAGATATTGTTACATCAAGACAAAAAAAAATCACAGATACCAACCCCGCAAAAGTTTATGTGAATCATTCATCTTCATTGTTCCTGTGTTATAATTAACAACATGTCGATACCATCTTGATTCACATAGCGTCATACACGTGAACAATGCACCCAGAGTGCGCACTTGGAATTTCTATAACACATTCTATGAAGTATACCCAATGAAGATTTCAAACATCGACAGTAGCTATAACCCAACAGAATGTTTGTGTGTCAAGATCATCATTCCATGGCCCGAACCACACCTCTAGAGTATGAGCAGTCGGGGAGCATCTCTCAACATGCAGAGCAACATCATGTAGAGAGAAGACATGCGAGCCATCGTTTGACGCATGGCACATCTTACAAGATGAGGAGCAAAGCTCAACTCAGGACCCATCAAACACCTGTTAGAGCTTGAGAAAACCCCAGCCCACGATCCATGGCAGATGCCAGAACATGGGTGACTTGATAGAGCACCACAGTAGTATCTAATGAGATGTGCGCAAACCAGAAGCTCAACTTGTCCAATGCAGGCATTGAATGAAGTATTTGTCATACCGAAAGAACATATGGGGAGGCCATGCTCAACACCAATGCGTGCATCAGTAGGAAACATGAGCTCAGCAGAGCATGGAGCATAGCTCAACATGCCGAGGAGACAACAAGGAGCTCAACGCGCAAGAGGAAAAGCAGAAAATGCATGAAACCTTGTTAATGTGCACACGAGGCCCCAACAGTTACGACACCTTACCTGCCCCTTCATTAACTAAGAGAGAGAAATGTACTACCAACATCTGCGCTCACATAGACTAACTTCGATGTATGGGCTAGACCTTTTTCAACGGATATGAATGTGTGGGCTCAAAAAATGAGGAATCTTACGAAAATTTCCTTTAACCATTCATTCCCCAATTGATGAAGAGAGGAGCGTTCGTGGAATTTTGAAGTACCTAACTTCCAAAAGTCTTTTGTTTCTTTTTTTTGGTGGGAATTTTCTTGAAATATTCAGGGGAAGAGAGAGAAGAGGCAAAGAGAGAATGTACCCCATCCCCCATTCAAGGCCATCACTGAGAAAGAGGTGACAGTGGTGGAGAGTGATGCCAAGTGAATGTGTGGAAATGTGTGTATGTGAGAAGAGGTGAGAGAGAGAAGAGGGTTAGGGGATATTTTCATACAACAAACAAAAATAAAGAACTAAACTACTCAAAAATTAACAAATGAAAGGTACCCTAGGCCAACCGAAGGCCACATGGATCCACAACTCAATCCAAGTGTGAGGTGCATCCACAAAGTGTAGGCACGGCAAGCTTGAAAAAACCCAACGGCTAAAGGCCGACGTCCCCGGCATCGGCGCCAAAATTGTTGATAAATGGGGAACAATAGACCCTAACCGCCTCACATGGAAGTGAGAGGCTCTTCCAAGAGGAGTTGCAAGAAATGTAAGCAACACCCAAACACCCACGTCCATGAACAATGGCTCCATGGCCAACGTCAAAAGGGACAAGGGAGGGCAATGCTCACACACCACAACCCCAAATGCCAAACCCACACACATGGATCAACGCCTAGCACACAAAGAGAAATGTGGAAGCCAAATGAACCTTCATTCCATTAGCATGGAGGCCAAGGGACCTCCCCTTTACAAGAAATAGCCTCTATTTATAGGCTCAGTACAATTCCCCATGTGCTCCTTTTGACTAGTCAAAAAGGAGCACATGCCTAACTTCCATATTTCAAAAAGATCTTTTCTAACAACCAAATCTCCCAAGGAAGAAGAATACGTGCGCGTGGAGATTTTTCTAGCCTTCTTGACAAAGGTGAGCATTTACAACTAGGCTCCATAGCTTTAGTTTATGAGAAATATTAAAAAAAGTGTCTAGGGGAGGGTTCTTATGTGAAATCCTAAATAGATACAAAAAGAGATATTATTTTGGTCTAGGGAGGGTTTCTATGCACAATTGTGGGTATGTGCATACCCTACAACCCAACATCCCTCAACAACTGGTTGAGCCTGTGGAGGTAAACAAACTTGTGGTTTGTTTACCAACTGCTCTAATCTTTCTAGTAAGCCTTGGAAATGCAAATCCGGTTTAACAGAGTTTGTCTGATTGAACTTCTGACTAGTCTCGAGTATAGCTTGAGTTTGTTCTACCATTTTCATGCACATTTTCATCCATTCAATCTCTAAATCCACTCTAGGGTAACTCTTGTCTAGGTTTGCAGCTGTTGGTCCTTCTTGAAGTCGAACCTGGTAGACCTTGAACATCATGTCCAAGCCTTCTGGGGTTGGATCTGCGAGAACAGATCCTGGTTGCGGCCTATTTACAATGGGTGGTGGGGTGGGATGAAGTGGAGTGGATGGAGTTTCGGCATGTGAGGGGCTTTGAGATGCAATGTCATCTATTTTTGTTTTCGCTTCTTTTAGGCTTTCTTCTAGTTTGGATAGCTTTTTATTCCACTTGCGATTGGCCTTCTCTCTAGTATCCTTCCATGTTCTTGTTTTCCTCTTACTTGGCTCCCCTGATTCGCTCGACTCTGATTGCTCTGCTGGTTTATCTTGTTTTAATGATTGTGCCCTAGTAACTGCCTGTATTGGAGCCACATTACTACTACTTGCACTTGAATCCGCCACTAAGCCTACCACATTTATGGGTGTGACCTTAGGCGCACTAGAGGGGTTTCTTGGACAATCTCTGGGGAGATGATCTTTACCACACTCAGGACAAAAGGCTTGTATTGTGATGTTCTGTCCTTATCCCAGAGTTGGTCAGTGGGGACATTCACGAATGAAATGGTCGCCCTGACACCCAAAACATGATCCTCTAGGGGCTTGTGGTCTCATTTGTCGCAATTGGGGCCTAGGGTTAGGATTTGTATACATGACATTCGAGTATTCATGCTCCCAATTTTGTTCGATATGTGGTGTTTCATATTGATACGAGTAAATCTCACTATGCTCAGGTGACTCTGTGTAATAAGCATGTGGACTACCTTCATGGGAGTAGTCTGAACTATGAGCATGAGAGTCATTCTTTGGGATCAGTGGGGTCACTGGCACCAATGCTCTATTAAGGTTCTCTTCGGCCACTACATACTTAATTGGAATTACATTGGCAGGCGCTGGTGGTTGATTTCCTAGGACTGGTTGTGGCCTATATGGTGCCTGATATTGTTGTTGTGGTCTATAATATGGCTATTGGTATTGGTTCTGATACCTACCTTGTTGGTAAGGTTGCTGATAATTCTATCTAACAGCCTGTCTATTGTATGGACAATCTTGAGCCGTGTGATTCGTGTATTTTCTCTCAATAGTGCAATATGGAACATTCCTTTCTCTCATGTTCTAGTTGTGCAATGGGCATACATTAGCCATGTGGTCGCCTCTGCAAGTATAACACCGATTCAATGAGGTGACTCTTGGTGTTTGTCTATTTTGAACTCCTAGCTTCTTGGCAACTTGCTCTGCTATCTCATCCAGCTCAGTGGAGGCTCTGGAGGTAGGACTAGTAGAACTGTCAGAGTCTTTATAGAGTTTGGATAGTCCTAACTCCTCACCCAAGTTGTCTTCTATGTCAATGCAGGTCCGCACACACTCTTCTATGCTTCTAGGCTCTTTCAAGTACACATATGATCTTAACTTGGTGCTTAGTAGGCCATCTAAAAACAAATCCACTTGTTTGGCTGGTGTGGGTAACTCTTGAGCAGGGCATCTTTCTAGGTACTGTTTGAACCTTCTACCTGCTAGTCGCACTGTTTCTTGGGGTGTCTGCTTGAAGCTGTGGATCAAAGATGATGTGTTATGCCTGATACCACTCTTGGAAAATTCTACAATGAATTCGTCTAGCAGTTGACCTACATCGCGATAGTTGTGACTGCTCAGTGGTTGAAACCAAGCTAAGGCAGTGCCATTAAGAGTCAAACCAAATGTCTCGTACTGGGTGAACAAATCCTCAACCTGTTCAGCTCTTAACACTTGTTTGAACTCGGCCACATGATCATAAGGATCTCCTATCCCGTCAAAATAATTCTTCATTGCCTTGATCACTTGAGTGGGTCTAAGGGTTCTTGGGTGCTCTCGGGGTATAGGCAATGGAAAATCATGTTCATCTCTTTGTTGCCTATGTGCTTGATGTCTCTCTCTTTCAGGTCTTTCATTTTCAAATCCTGATCTATTTCTGCCCATAGGGTGTGCAAAACTTACCTCAGGTCTCTCTCTAGTTCTTTCTCTCTGGGCTTCATGAGCTTGGGATGATCCTACTCCTTGGAGGCCATGGGAAACATTGGATTTTGGTGGAGGGAAAATCAATTCACCCTTCCAAGTATATTCATGTCTATCATGTTCTGTTACCAAGAACATTTTCTCTGATGTGTTATCCATGTAGACAACTTTGCCTGGTATCTCTGGATCCTTGAACTCATAGATGATGACTATGTCCAATTGGCTAGGTTGATTTGGCTTGAATCTCCAAAAGGCTTCCTCTGTTTCTCTATTCAAGAATAGTTCTATGCTTTTGTTGTCTTGAGGGATCCAATCAGGAGTGATCACTCTCGTCAAAACTGACTTACCTCTAGGAGTCTGGGATCCTTGTCCTACATTTCCTTATTATAGGTCTCCTATCTCATTCTCAGGAATGATATTTCCAAACTCATCGGTCCTATATGGTAGGTTGGTGACCGCATACATGGTTCCTTCCTTATCAATGTATGAACTCTCTTTGAACTTGACTACTGGGTGTTCAAGTCCAAAGGATTGATCTGGATTTTTGAGTTGGACCACTAATCGCCTCAGGCCATCCTCATAGATGCAAGCACCTAATCGGTTGGTCTTGATATATTCCAACTGTGTTTTATAGGAACCGTCGGTTGTTTGTAGATAGGCAATTCCTGAGCCCCTTGCAGGTTTCCCCATGCTAAAAGACATTTTTGAGTCACTTGTGTCAGAGCTTATTACGTAAGGATAACCACTTAGTTGTTGTGCCCAAGACTTAGCTGTATGGTTGACACTAGCCTCAGAAGATCTAATGCTTTGTTTATCCTTGCCTACGTGTCTACCAGACCTCAGGTTCATAAGCTTTGTCTTCTAGTCCCAAAATTCCCCTTTGTATTGCTCAAATTCCCTTGGAGCCCCCTTGGTTTCTCAGTCCCACTTGAGGGTCAAATCAGGCTCGTGGGGGTCAAAACACGCAAACAAGACCTTTTGGAAAAATCATGATTTTGTGTGAAAATTGCAATTTTGGGAGGTCTGAAGATCGCCATGCTGAGCACTTATGAAAATCGCAATTCTGAGAGATCATGAAAATCGTGATGCTAAGCAACCACAAAAATCACAATTTTGGTGAAATCGTGAAAATCGCGATGTTGAGCACTGATGAAAATCGCGATTTTGAGGGATGATGAAAATCGCGATGTTGAGCACCCGCAAAAATCACGATTTTGGTGAAATCATGAAAATCACGATGCTGAGCACTGATGAAAATCGTGATTTTGAGGGATGATGAAAATCGCGATGCTGAGCACCTGCAAAAATCATGATTTTGGTGAAATCATGAAAATCGCGATGCTGAGCACTAATGAAAATCGCGATTTTGAGCAATCTCCAAAAATATCATTTTGAGTGAGAATTGTGAAAAACACGATTTTGAGTGAGAATCGTGAAAAACGCGATTTTGAGTGAGAATCGTGAAAAACGCGATTTTGAGTATGATCACAAAATCGGGATTTTGAATGAAAATCGTGTTTTCTCAAAATCGTGTTTTTGGCCTGGAAATCGCAATTTTGATTGAAAATCGTGTTTTTCTTTTAAATCGTGAAAATCACAATTCTGGATGAAAATCGTGTTTTTGCTTAGAATCGTGTTTTTACCTGAAAATTGCGATTTTGATTGAAAATTGTTCTTCTTGAGAATCATGTTCTAAAAATCATGATTTTGTGCCTAAGTGAAAATCATGAAAATCACGATTCTGGATGAAAATCGTGTGTTTGAAAATCGTGATTTTGGAGCCACAGAGAAGCATGTTTTCACACAATCGTGTTTTTGGCTGAAAATCTTGATTTGTGAAAATCGTGATTTTGAGCCCACTGAAAATCGTGTCTTCTCATAATCGTGTTCTTTTCAAAAAACTTTTAGGCAAGAAATAGAAAATCATATTTTTTTAAATTAAATTTTATGAAAATCGTGATTTTCTATCAGAATCATGTTTTTTGGGGGAAAATTCGAGCAATGGCGAGCTCCGTATGTGCAGAAAATCATGAAAAAACACAGGCGCTTGCTCTCCCTTGCACTTCCTAACCCCTTCTCACACAATAATGCATGAAAAATGATATGAAAATGGTGAAAATTCAGTAAAAAAACAAGAAGTTTCTATGAAGAAGAAGATGGAAGAAGATGGAGATGGTGTTGATGATGAAGATGAAGAGGAAAAAAATCAGAAAATGAACAGAAATGACAGTTTTTTTACCTTCCAATGTCGCAAATCTACGATCTTACCATCACAACGCTCGTCCTCGAAGCTCTCTCCCCAGCAACGGTGATAAAATTTGGTGTAGGTCAAGCATAAGCACCACCTCCTTTACTTGTCAATCCACAGAGACGTAAGGACTGGTATGAAGACCATGAGCAAGTGAAGGCACAAGTGTGAGAGTGAAAGCACACAAACATGCACACACATACACACACGCGCACAAGGTAAGATCGAAGAGAGGAACAATGGAAAGCTTCTATTGCAAATGAAATCTCTTACAAAAGCTCTATTCTCTAACAAGCTAACCTCAAAAATGAGTTCTATATCTCCTTTTATAGTTTTTGGACTACTTTTGGCCCTGTCCAGACCTAGTGTCTGGCCTAGTTAAAAATTAGGTTCTAGGGCTTATTTGAGGGCTCAAACGAAGTCTACAAATTATGAAAATTGGTAGGATGATACTTCTAATACTCCTCAAGCTTGAGGAATCCTCAGCTTGAACAAAATGGAGTTACAAAAATAGGAAATGGTATTTACAATGGCTTTTCGTGATGAAAATCACTATTTTTATAGGGATTCCTTTTGAAAAATTGACATGTACTTCTTGGAGCTCCCTACGTGCTCCTTCTTCTTGTGTGTCCACCTCTTTGATGTGCTCTTGTGCTTTGTCCTTGACCTTCAGCTTCAACACATGTCTACCTACAATGAATGCTTTTGGCAATGACTACTACTTATTTGTTTGCTTGAAACGGTTCCTAAAGATACCTTGCAATGGAAGTATGAAGATGGTTTGGAGATGGGAATCCAAGCCAAGCTCAACACACTAAGTCCTAGGACGCTCTATGATGCTATCTCTTTTGCACATGATGTTGAGAAGGAGTTTCAATCCATCATCAAGTCCATTCACTCACAACAAACTTGTCAACGACAACAACCAATCAAGCTAAATTTTTGTTTCAAGTGTCCCTTCACTACTTTTTCTCCTCCTACTTTTTAGTGCCCTCCTCAATCCAATTTCTCACTAGTACACAAGAAAAACCCCTTACAACCTACAAAACCTCCAACCCTTCAAACTACAATGATGGATGCTCAACAAAATAAGGCCCCCCTATCACTTGCTAGCATTGTGGTAAGTTTGCTCATACTAAAGCTAAATGCAGGTTGCAAACTAATGATATAAAACCTATCAGAGCTCACATAAACAACATGGAGGTGGTTCATGAAGACACTCAACCTGATTGGGCCAAAGAAGCATTGGAAAAAGATCTTAGTACCTTGGGTAACAAAATTTCTATCCATTCTTTATTGTGCATGCAGGGTACTATTAATGGTAAAGTTTTTAATATTTTACATGATGATGGTATTTCTCATTATTTTATTTCTTATACACAAGTGCACGATCTCCACCTAAACCCACTTCCGTCTATGTATAAAGTTAAGGCTGTATTTCAAGGAAATAGATATAATGTTACAAATGAAGTGCATAACATTCTGATTTATATAGGTTCATACATAGATGAATGCACATTCTTAATTGATCTTTTGTAGTCCTATGATGTTACTCGACATGGCTTTTCATCATCATTATAATCCATGCATTGATTATTATACACACACAATTAATTTTAAGTTTAACAATCAAGATATTTATTTGACTGCAATGCATGACTTCCAACCATTTCCATTAATTAGTCATACTCAAGTAAAACGTGCATTTAGGAAAGGCTACAATTCATGTATTGTTTTTGTCAATAACAAAGTTGATTATACAAATACACTTCCTAATGCACATAAATCATTTAGGGCTTCCTATAAGGATTACTTTATGGTTGATTTTCCTTCTAAACTACCATCTTCTAGGGGATCTCTTGACCATAGTATAGACTTAATTTTTGGTGGTTCACCTCTGCAACTAACTTAGTTTTTTTATGGGACCCATATTCTGGGCTCCAAACTAATGTCAAGGTGGATTTGAAACTAAAATTTGAGCAAAAAATGTGACCTAAAGGGAGCACGAAAATATTTTGATGCCTTCTACCTTCACACCAAATTTCATAGCAATTTGAGATCATTTGTGAAGTCCACATTCTCCATGCCTTCTCATTTACTCTTCATTATCAACCTTCTCCATGAGCTCTCTATAGCCACATCGGCTCCAATACCATGCCAAGAGAAAGGAGATAAGGAAGAGGGCTCTTGCACACTCTCTTATACAAATAGAGGACCACACATAGATTGAGGCAACAAAGAAGTATATTCTTCTTCTTCTTCTTCTTCTTCTTCTTCTTCTTCTTCTTCTTCTTCTTCTTCTTCTTCTTCTTCTTCTTCTTCTTCTTCTTCTTCTTCTTCTTCTTCTTCTTCTTCTTCTTCTTCTCCTCCTCCTCCTCCTCCTCCTTCTTCTTCTTCTTCTTCTATTAGATAAAGAGAATATACAAGAATGAACTAATACAACAATACAAATAGTACAATATATAAAGAAAAGTGCATAAGGAAAAACCTAATGTCCATGAATGAGTGAGTTGGCAAGAAAAAAATGTGCCATCACTATTGATAGATAAATCTAGTAAAGCTCAATAAAGTATCCTCAACATATATCAGTGTAACCACTATACATGTCAAAGAAATTAAAAGTAATATATGTTGTCTTCGATCATCAGATGTTGATCTTGATACGTCAAGATTAAAAGCATGAATATCTAATGGCACTAGTGGCAGCTCCTAAATCAATCAAGGTCCTAATCATCTTGATTGTAGTGGCCTATCCTAGCTTAACCAAAATAAATGGTCATCTATCAACTATGCTAGAAGAGGTATTTCTCTTTGTTTGGCACATCAACATGTGATACTTGGGGACATTTGATTGGGAAATAACATTCACAAGATGAATCCCTTCAACATTGGCATTCCTATACTAGCCTACAACCTCTCTTCTTAGCTTCATATCTTTTATGTGTTCTAGATCTTCAGCCTAAGCTTCCTCTTGAAATCTTTTCTACTCTAATTTACACTTCTTAGCTACATTAAGTCGTTTCAACATCTTTTCAGTGAGTGGTTCTTGATAAAGTAAGACTCTACATCCACTAATGTGATTTTGCATTTCATGTCCTTCTAAAGTGGCTAACTTCACTGCACTTCTTGTTGAAAGTCTATTGATAATCATAGGTCAGTAATCATGCTTTTTTCACTTACCAACATCTTGTTTCAAAGTGTACACCAATACTAAATCACTAAATTCCAAGGCTTTGTCTCTCATGTGTGCATCAAAATAAGCCTTTTCTCTCTTCTTGGCAGCCTATATACATGCTAATTCTCTTAATCTAGTCTCTGCTAAGCGCTCTAATTCCATTATCTCGGGCGATAGCTCGTGGCTTGTCCACTGATGTTCTTCTGCTAATCTTAGTTTCGGTATCAAGAAATCTAATGGAAGAATAGCATTTTGGCCAAATATCATATCAAAGGGAGTTGCATCTTTATAGGGAACTCCGTATGCCCAAATAGCATGATGTAGTTGTTTGCCCCAATATGAGGGTTTATTATCTAAGAGCTTAGTTAATACATTGCATAGGATCTTGTTCATGTTTTTCACTTGTGATAATATGGTTTTGATATCTTGTGAATTACCAAGATATCATGTAACAAATACTCAATCACTTCATTCAGGAAATGAGTTCCTCTATCACTTATCAACTCTATATGCAATCCATATCTCATGAGCACATTCTCATTTCTCAAGCAAGAACTTTGCCATCATTTATGCATCATTTTTTCTAGTGGCTTTTGCTTCTACCCATTTGATAAGATAGTATTTGGCAACAATGATGTATTCTACATGGGGGCTTCTATTTGGGGGATTGATAGGACCTATAAAGACTATATCCCACTTGGCGAATGCACGTCCTACCATGGTGGGTCTCAATGGAATTTTGTCTTTACAAATATGATATTGAGATCTTTGGCATGTGTCACACCTCTTCACATAGGTATGTGCATCCATATGAAGGGTAGGCCACCAAAGACATGAAAATAGAATGACTTTGATCACACGATCAGGTCCAAAGTGTCTGCCTAAAATGCCATAGTGTGCAGTTTCCAATATTGTTAAATAATCATTTTTGTGTACACATAATCTCAAGTACCCATCTCTTCCACACTCATATAAACTTTCACCAATGAGTGCATGGTCTAGAGCTTCCTGCTTTGGACTTCTTTGTCTCACTAAGTTCATATCTTCATGGAAGGTTCTCATTCGCAAAAATTCAACCAAATAGCTACTCCAATCAGTTATTAGAGACACTTGATACAAGCTACAGGTCTGCTAATACAAGATGGAAAATTCTTGAGCAACCTATAAACATTTACTTCCATGGCTAATCAATACACGCCTAATGTTTGTAGGGTTCTATGCATCATGTAATGTTGCCCTCTTCCTTAAGATTGAGTCCGACAAAGCTTATGAGAGACTTGAGTAGGACTTCATTCTCCAATCTCTAAATGGGTCTGCTCAAGATATCCTCTTCCTTAAGATTGACTTTGACAAAGCTTATGATAGACTAGAGTGGGGCTTCATTCTCCAATCTCTAAAAGACCTTTGCTATAGCCAAAAATTTATTAAGATGATTTCTACATTGTTGCGAAATGCCTTAGCTTAGATGAACATCAATGGTCATCTTTCTCAATCTTATCATTTAAATTAATCCCTCCGATTTTTACACTAGAAGTGAAATGAACCCAATACCTAGGTCCCTTCATACACCTTTTTTGCTACCCTATAGAAAAACTTTGATTCACCTACCTTACACTAATCCAAATCACCTAAGCTTTTAGATATACTTAGTATGTTTCATAATCTTTCCAAAAAACTATAGAACACCTCAAATGAATCTGTTTAGGTTAGTCAACAACTTTGTACAAATAGACTATGCAAAGATGTAGGATATGCAAAAATTAGGGTTATAGTGATACACCAATTTGTCTACACCTAAAATCCGCCTTAGGGAAAGTAAGACACAAAATGCACCTTAAATATCTTGAATTGGATATGTACACAAAGATTTACAATTTTTATAAGTAGACTATGTCAATACCTACAAGAGACTAGAGGGGGTGTGAGCTTGAAAGTGCATCCTTACTTCTCTTTTGTGCATGTAACACCCTCCTTTACGATTTTCCTAGCTTGGACTACTATGTTTCAGCTCCTTGAGCCTTGCATGACTCTCTCCTTGAGCATACTTAAGTATAGGTCTCTTAGTCTTCAATGACCTAAAAGATTTACATGCATTTCATGACTCTTCACCTCCTTTTATAGCATTTGGACACCTCTGTGGACTTTTCCACCAGCTTAGGATTGCCTTTCCTAAGCTTGAGACCACCCTAAGTGATATAAGTCATGATTTCTATCCTCATTAAGATCTTTTGACCCCTTTATCCACCTAGAGCTTTCATAGTTCACATTTTCAACATCTATGAATCTATGTGAATGCTTGCTTATGTTTGTGCCTTAAGGACTCATGTGCATATATAACCATGCATATAAAACCTAATTAGTGTTACCCTATGAATGTGTGTGTTTAAACTCATGTATTTGTGTGTACAATTCTATGTGTTATACCAAAACCATAAGTAATTGTAAAATCCTATGTGTATTGCCCTTATGTGATTGTGTGCTTGGAATGGAACCCTAAAAATAAACCCTAATTGTAATATCCCTACATGTTTGTGAATATTAACCTATGCGTCTAAACCATGTAATCCATTTAAACTAAAACATAATCTAAATAAAACTAAAAAATTAAAAACATCAAATAAAAAGGAAATAAAACCCTACGTGTGTGTAAATATCTAAATGTGTTATATGTGCAAGTGGATGAAGTGGCTTGTGTGCATGTGAGTGTAAGTATGCATGATTGTGTGTGTTTGAATGTTTTTGAGGTGTTGAGTTAAACTTGGGAATGTGTGTGCCTGAATCTGAGTGTATGTATCTAAAAATACGTATCTATTATCTCTTTTGCTTCTAATGTCATTTCTTCTTGTGGGTACTTTCTGATTTCATTCGCATCTGGGGAGAGATAGAGAGAGAGAGAGAAGATAGCAGAGATGGAGAAGGTGATAGAGAAGCACAGACAGATTTGGGAGAAGAAAGAGAGAGAGAGAGAGAGAGAGAGAGACTCAGAGGAACCTTCATATCACACAGCATGCGGCCAACTTTGATGCTATGTCTGCAAAGAGAAAGAGAGATAAAATGAATCACATGTTGCTCAGAGAGAGAGAGAGGAAGTTATAAGTAGATTTTGGTGCACTACAGATTGAGCAAAGGAGATTATAGAGAAGATGAGAGAGAGAGAGTTTTAAAGAAGAGTTTTTGGAAGAATCCAAAGGATGTGCACACCTATGGATGTGAGAGAGAGAGAGAGAGAGAAAGAAGGACTATCCTCCCTCCAGATGCTACTACATACGCACAAAGATAGAGAGAGAGAAAGAGAGAGAGAGAATTGATTGATTGTCAATGCCTACATAGCTAGCAGATTGATGAATGCATGCAAGGGTGATAGAGAGAGAGAGAGAGAGAGAAATTGATCCTGATGGTGCCTTCATGGTGGACAATAGACCCACAAAGAGAGAAAGAGAGAGAGAGAGAGAGAGATTGAGAGAGAAAGAGAAAGAGAGAGAGAGATAAGAAAGAAGTATTATATAAATGTGGGTTTTTAATTATTTATAAATGTACTTATATTTTTTTCTAATGCCTTTTCATCTTGCAGAACATTACAAGCATTTTGAGATTTTACAAGGCTTTATGAGACATTACAAAGCTTACGAGAAGGTGGAGCGAGATCAAGTGTTTGCTAATGTTCGGGGTTGTAGATGTTGGAGTTCTCGTTCATCCATCATTTCTATTGGGATGTATTTAGTTCATATGGGGAATTAAATTTAGTTCATTGAGTTAAAAGCTACATTGATTTCATATTTTTTGGCATACTTTGTATAGGGGTTTACCATAAGCATCACTATTACTCATTTAGATTTATTTCATTGAATGACCACTAATGGATGTAGATTCCTCCATTTCATTCAATACATCTTTTACATATGTTTCGCTTATTCAAATGCATCAGTCTCGTAAGATTCATGTAGAACAAGACACTATTTACATTTTTCTTTCCACTTTTTTGCTTCCAATTGAACAAAATACTCGTCAATCGCATAACATTCTTGTAGACCAAGAAACTATCAATTTTCTTTTCCATATGTTTTCTTCCTATGGAACAAAGCTAGGCTTCTTCCACCAAAAAGAAAAGGAAATCTTTCGTAGTTAAGATACTTAATTTCTTTGCATTTCATGTCTTAGATCATTCATACATTAGCACATTCTCATACTCAATCGCCTCAATCATCTTTGAACTTGCTTCCCACTTCCTAAAGCAATGCACCAAACACCCCATGTGTAGCCACGTAGAGACCCATAGAAAAGTCATACCTGATCCACCTAGTGGTCTCATTTTACACCCGACAATTGGTGAACCCGACGTGAATGGATGAACCCAATAGTTGGGGAACCCGACAGTTGGTGAACTTGATGTGAATGGATGAACCCGATAGTTGGGGAACCTGGTGTGAATCGATGAACCTGATAGTGGGGTGAGCTATGGTGGTTAACACATTTCTTTTTTCTTCTATTTTCTACTTTTGATCTTTTTGGAGACCCAAAGAACAAGATATTGGCAAATTGGAAAGAATTTGCAAAAACTTTCTCTAGAGGGGAGATCCTAATAGGAGGGTTGTGCCCAAAATTAAATGGGGTACTTGCATAATCCAAAAAGACCAAGGTGGTTTGGGAATTGTTGACATTGAAGGAATGACCAATAAGTTGGTCGCCAAATAGTTAATTAAAGCAGGGAGCAATAGGGAAACCTCTTGGGCCAAACTAAATTTTAGAAATAAGAGCTCTCTTAGGATGGTGGGCCTTTTGATGTGGAAGGGACTTGATCTTATCACTCTTTTGTTCTCCCCCTATCTAGTGACTCCCAAAGGCTCAAGTTTAGTTTTCTCGTTGTGGAAGAGTTGGAACAAGATGAGAAACTATATCAAGTTCAATGAAGATTGGAAATGGGTGGTCGGTATCAGACAAAATGATTCAATATGTTTCCCTATCCAAGGCATCAACTATGTTGAGTCATGGAGCCTCCAAAAATCTAGGAAGCTTTGGAATAAATGGTTCCATTCATGGAAGCACCTCTAGAATCAAGAAAAAAAACAATGGATTAGATCTAAGGACATTGATTGAGCTAAGAGACTGGACTATGAAGATTGATGTGTGTTGTGGAGCGGATTCAATGCTTGGGATAGCTCGAAGACTTGCCTTCTTATTGGGTACGACCTCCCATGCCCGAAGGGTCTAAGATGGCACGATGGCAATAATCTTGATAATATTCCAAGTTTCAAGAAGAATGTGGACTTTCATATCATGTTGAATAGGAGGTGGTGTCTGAATTGGTCAAGTTTAAGGTGGGAATTTAAGTTTCAATCCCTCTCTAGCATCCCCTCATTGACATTGAATAAAGCAGTCCTTGTGTGGCAAATCCTCCATCGAGGAATTCAAACCAATGTAAAAGCTAACAAAATTTATCGTGCTCCACCCTCATGTTTACATTTCATACATGGAAACAAAGACTTGAATTATCTCTTCTTTTCATGCCCCAAGTCAGTTTGGTCTATCGGGTCCTTGGAAGAATCTTGTTGTCACAGGGACAAATCAATTGGAAGCAAGCACTTATGGGTGAAGCGATTGGTTTTTCTATAGCATTATGGAATGCTATAAGAGGCGAGGCCCTATGGAAGATCTGGAAAGAGAGGTGGGCCACCAACTTTGACAACCCTCCTAAAGAATGGTCAATCGAAAAATCTCTTTTCATTTTAGGCAAAAGAATTTCCAATTCTAAGAAATCCCTACCATTTATACATCGTAGCATGTTCTTCCTTGAGAGCAAAAAGATTCAATTCAAGTGGGCCCCCGTGAGGGGGATGAAACTTTTATTAACTTTCTAATGTTCTCTAATTCTAGCAAGTTTTTTTTTAGCTACCCTTGCTTTGTGGGATTCAAGAGGTCCCAGAGTGTTAGGCATGTTCACTTGTATAGATGTTCTTTCTATTAATTAAAGCTTCCGAGAGCATGTTGTAGTTGAACGTCCTTTTCTTTTTCAGTAATGTTTCCCTAGTGCACCTCTGTGCTAATTGCAACCATTTATCATGCTCTTCCTCTTCCACACAAGTTAAAATGCCTTGATTATCTTGCTTAGAAAAACTTCCTACGAGTATGTGATATCTTTGTGAATTGATTACTTCTTCTTCCCTTATTCTTATTGCAGGCTTCTTGGGTCCAGAATTTAGGCTTGGTACTAATTGCTTTGCCCAATTTGGAACTAATTCAAGGTAGAGCAAATATGCATCAGGAAGTTCATCTGACAGACGTGGAGGTTCTCTTGAAGTGAGACGTGAAAGGTGATCTTTGCGAAGGTGGTTCTTACCTTTCCTAACAACTACTTCAAAAACATATTCCATTAGTAAGAGAAACCATCTTCCTAACCTACATGTATTGCAAGATTTGTTCACCAAGTATAATAGGGCTTGATGGTGTGTAAAAAATTTAACTTATTTGCAAGCAAATAATGTCAAAAAAATTTGATTGCATAGATCATACCTAGTCCTTCTCTTTATATGGTTTTTTAATTTCTTTTCATAGCATCCAACTATCTACTCACATATGCTATAGGTAGTTCTATGTTTCGTTCTCTTGTGTGTCGTGCTAGCATGCATCCAATAGCAAAATTGGAGGCATCCATGTGGATATGGAATGGCTTACTCCAATCTGGCATTGTCAAAATAGGGGTTGAGCACAAACATCAGTTTAGCTCTATAAAGGATTTCTCCCATTCTTCATTCCACTCAAAATTTGTCAAAAGTTTGTACAAGGGTTTCACAATGATTGCATACATGTGGATAAAATGTCGATAGTATCCACAATGACCCATAAAGGCTTGTACCTCCTTAATTGTTCTCAATCTTGGTAATTCATCTATGGCTCTCACTTTGTCTTTGTCCATTGACATCCCATTTTTTGACACTATGTGGCCTAAGGTTTTACCTTATCTGACCACGAAAACGCATTTCTCTAGGTTCAAACACACTTGGTATGACCTATACTTCTCAAAGATTTTCCTGAGTCCTTGGATGTGAGTTTTTCTTATGTGGTAATGAGCACAGATTTCATCCACATAAAATTCTTAATTCTTTTATAATAACTCTTTAAACACATGACACATGAGCCTTTGCAATGTAGCAAGTGCATTTTTGAGCCCAAATGGCATCACACGAAATGCAAAGGTTCCCCATTCTATGGCAAAATGTGTATTATGTTGATCTTCTTAGGTGATGGATACTTGTTTGAAAACATGAAAATCCATCAAGGAAGCTATAAAATTCTTTGCCCACTGCACGTTCTAGTAGATGTTATGTGATAGGAAGAAGATAGCTATCTCTTATCATGGCAATATTAAATTTTATGTTCTTGTTGGACACAACAACAATGGGTGAAACCCATTCTCTATGCTCAATCTCATAGATAAATAAAGCTTCTATCAACTTATTGGTTTCTTCCTTTATTTTAGCTACATGTTTCCTTATACATATAAGGCTTTTGTTGTGTTGGATTGGCTTCTAAAGTCATGGGGATCCTATGTGAAACTATGTCTAGATCAACTCCCCTCAAATCTTTGTAAGTCCAAGTGAATATGTCTCTATATTCTCTCAAAAGATTTGTCAATTCCTTTTCTTCTTCCTCACTTAATTCATTTCCTATATACGTGCTTCATTCCTCTAGGTCTTCTATCATCACTACGACTTTCTTGATCTTTGTTGTCAGAAGCTTCTCCCATGAACTTGCATTCTCATCATGATTTTTCTCCTCTACCTCATATTTCTTGAATTTCTCAAGTAATTAAAATAAAGATTCTTCATCTTCTTGTGTGCAGGGGTTCTTTTTATGTTTCTTTTTCTTAATCTTTGTGTCTATTCATGTTGCTAAAATCACATCATTCTTGCACTCATTTTGTTCATGATTCTGCACATCTATAAATTCTAGGTATTCGTCTTTTGATTCTCAAAAGGGATCCATGATTATGGATTCTAGATCATCATCACTCTCCTCTGTGTGTATGTCTACACTAGGCTTCACACTCTTCAATTATAGGTTTGCACATGAATACTAAGATTTCATAGCCATCCTCATCACAATGGGGAGTCCATTGTTCTTCATTTACTATGATGTCCATTGTTGCTAAGATTGTTTTCCCAAACATGGGGTTCAAACTCTTCATCAGGGAAAATCATAGGTGGATATGTTGGATCTTGAAGTGATCTATGGTTTCCTAAGGCTACTATGTATATGGCTCTATTCTTTTTCTTCCTCCATTGCAAGATTGCACATCCATAAATGAGTATCTTCGTGCATCCCTGAAGGGTTTGATCCTATGAAGTGCACCGATTTAGTATCTTCTAGTGTCTTATGGATAGTCTTCCACTACAGGGGTGGTACATCACTATGCATATAGTCTTTGAGATTAACCTTAGTAGTTACTCCTAAATGCTATAAGTACAAAGAAATCGGTCCCCAATCTTTCACTATTTGCAATTGTCTCATGAAAGGTCTATCAAAGATCATTTCATCGATGTGATTCTTCCCAAATTCACATATAACAAAAGTATGTTCAAACTCTACACCATGGGTAGTGAGAGTGATTCTTGTTCCTGCTAACTATCTTAGTGGATCCTCTATGTGTCCATCTTCCATTTGCATCTTCCATTTGCATCTTCATTTACATGGCTCTCAAAGCTAGTTTACCCCAATATTTCCCTAAGGAAGTGGTAGCAATGGAAACTCCTGCACCTAAATCTACAATCACCTTCATTGTGTTTCCTTGATAGGTGATAGGGAGATAAGTGTTCCCTTCTTTTCCTTCACTCATATGTCCTATCTTATCTATGGGTATCTCCAAAACTTTACTCTATGATCCTACTTGAGAGTGGGAACTAGCAATCTCTCGCACTTGGTTTGCTACATGTTTCCACAACTCTAGTTTGACTTTGAGTAGTTCTTCTAGAGTGAGATGACACTACATTTTACCTTTCTTAGTGTAACTTACACTTCACTTCTAATCATTATCATGGGAGCTCTCATTTGAATAGACTTTGATTCCCAAGGGCATGTAAAATGAGGTGATTCCTATAAGGAATCCTATATGGAGAGCAAGTATAACATTTTTCTTGACTATACATTGACTTGCTCTCCATAGATGGAGGGAATGGCTTGAGGAAATTGATCATGAAGATCTCTATTTGTTTAATGGGTGGGGACATCATCTATTCCATAACCCATTTATCTTCCTTAATTTCTCTTAAAAATGCCTACGAGTATTTATTGATTGAAGGAGGAATTCCACCCTCTATTGAAGTATGAATGCATGATCCTACTGGCAAGAATTCTCCATGTTTACTCTCAACTGATTGATCACTTTTAGGTGCTAAATGGTTAGGTTTAGATGATTTTCTCTAATTTTTCTACTATTCCTTAGAAGTGTGATTCTAGTTTGACTAGGTCAGTTTGGTTAAATATTTGACTTATCTTGAACATTGTCAGAGCTAGTTAGACCATTTTAATGCACAACTTGGTTCTTTCTACCTCTAGGTTTGTTGTAGGGTAGCTGTTGTCTAGTTCTGCTACATTAGATCCTTCTCTCACTCATGTTTGAAAAGCTTTGAACATCATGTCTAAGTCTTTTGAGATGGGGTCTACTAAGATTGATCCTGACTTTGGTAAAGGTGAAGTCTCTAGTGGGACTTGTGATGTCAATTCTACAATCTTTGCCTTGGTCTCTTTTAGGTGACCTTCTAGATTTGCTAACTTTTTGGACCATTTCCTTTTGATTCTTTCTCTAAAGTCTCTCCATGGCTTGGTTTTCTTTTTGCTAGACTCTCTCATCTCATTAGTCTCTAAGTCTTTCTCATGGTTCCCCTATTGTGCTTGTTCTAATCCATGAGCCCTAGTAACTTCTTCGATGGGCACTAAGGTGGGTGGAGAGTCATTTGAACCTTGCACTATGCCTATCA
This sequence comes from Ceratopteris richardii, assembly GCA_020310875.1. NCBI lineage: Eukaryota > Viridiplantae > Streptophyta > Polypodiopsida > Polypodiales > Pteridaceae > Ceratopteris > Ceratopteris richardii. The sequence goes on along the minus strand of CM035439.1, from coordinate 50,093,443 downwards.
CATTGATCGGAGTTATTTTTTATAAGAGAATGGTAAGATACCTTCATTTATGATACATCTAGATATCTCAACCAAATGCCGATTCTTCCTCTCTGGAGCACCATTTTGTTGAGGGGTGTACCTGCATGTAAAGTGCCTCTTTATGCCCTTTTCTTGCAAGTACTTTGTGAATTCCTTGGAGGCCTTCTTTCCCTCCCTTGGCAATGACCTTGCCTCCTTGCTTCACCATGCAACATTTTGCATCAAATATAACCTGCATACCTCTCTCTACCATCTGTCCTACAGAGATAATGTTCTTGGAAATAGATGGAACATGAAGCACATCTTTAAGAGTCTTGACAGGCTTCACCTAGCTTCACATCTGTGTAATGGGGTGCTCCGTGTTACCTCCTATCTCCACACAACCTTTTGAGCTTGGGACCTACATATGAACAAAAGATTCCTCCATACATGACATGTGATTAGAACATCCAAAGTCTATGTACCACTTTGTGTCCTTGGGATCACTAGTGTGTCCATGTCTCATGGCTAGGAGGGTCTCCTTCTCATCATCCTTCTTGGGGTTGTTAGCATAATTCCCTTGCTCCTTCTTCTTCTTGTCTTTTTCATCCTTGAACCAACAATTCGAAGAAATATGATTCTACTTACCACATATAAAACAAGTTTTATCTTGATGAGGGTTGTTCTTTCCTTTTCCATTCTTGCCCTTCCTTGAAGATGATGCCTTGCTATCTCCTTCTGAATGTGATTCTTCTTCTTTGGATTGCTTCTACTTGATTTTTCCTCCTTTCCCTTGCTTGCCACTTTTTCCTTTGCCTTTCTTAGCATATTGGACCTGTGAGTGACCATCCTTCTTGGATGTGTCTGTTATGGCAACCTCTTATGCCACTAGGTGTGGGATCAACTCCTCAAGAGTTGGTAGAGGATCTGTATACAAGATGGTAGTAATAAGGGGTTTCCACTTGTCTTCCCCTCTCACGCCATTGAGATTAATTTGCACAATGTCTTCCTCATCTACTTTGTAGCCAATGGATGCCAATTGCTCCCTCAACTCCTTCACCCTCAAGGTGTAGTCAAGAATAAATTGACCACTACCCTTCTTCAAAGAATGGAGTTCTTAAGCTGCATTTTTGTGCTTCTTGAGGAAGCGGCATATATCTTCTCTACGGTCTCCCAAACATCCTAATCCTTCAACATCTTCAATTGGTGCATACCTTGAGAGATAGAGAATTAGATGCATGTTTGTCAGCTCTCATGGTGCATCGCTCGCACAAACCACATTGATGTGCACTATCATTATGTGAGTGAGAGATTCTCTATTGGAGATATGAGCTTGGCTTATTTGCCCACAAGATAATGTTGTAAACCTTTTCACAAAGGCTTTGTCTAGGGAGAAGTTTGAAGCTAACTGCTTATTCACTACATCACTAATAGGGGGATTTCTTAATATATTTTGGTAATGATATGTGTGAAGACACTTAGGACCATCATAGCACTATTTCCCCTCTTTTTAGGAGGTTTTTTCCTCCACCTTGTATATATACCTATACCGTTAACGACTCACTTATCTTTGCACATTCACTTGTTAATACATTCAGTATTGTGTTGTGCTCCAAGCTTCTTATTCTTCTTCCTTTGTGTTGTTTGTGTGCTTTGATAGACCTCAAACTCCAGCAATCTCAGCCCTTGGATGCACCCAAAGCATGGATTTTTCACTCGATTGATTTATTCACCACCGTTAGCTATCATTTGAGACTTTAATCTTCTCATAAGTTTTGAACCAAAAATCTTAATCAACACAAATCATAAATTCAATTTCTAAGAAAACCTTTTCGGTAGAATTTTGGTAATTTTCTCAACTCACCACCAACCAGACTTCAAGAAAAACCAATTTTTAAACATCGAACGTTCATTCCTCTAAAATTAAAAACATTTCGTTCATTCCTTTGATATTTTGCAATTTTCTAATTTATTTTCAACAAGATTGAAAAAGAAAACAATCAACTAAGATAATCAAAGATTAAACCTAGAAATATCAAAAACCTTAAATTATTGAATTGATAGTGATTTTTCTACACTTTTCCATCACTTTTCTCCTATTCCACACCCTATATTATCTCCATTAAACATCAAAACACGAGAAAAATGTTCATAAGAGTTTAGAGCCAAATGTGGAATGATCATCCAAGCTCAAAAGACAATTGTAAATAGAAATCAAGAATGATAAGTGAAGAAAATACCAAGATTTAAGAACACTTATCTTTCAAATATAAAAATCTCTTAACTTTTTCTACTACGTGATCCAAAATTTATCAAACCATCATGTAGAGGATTCAAGATGGTCCATTTTATCCCTCGCCACATTGCCAAACTGTTTGATCAACAAATACAAGTCTCCTTCACGTAACATAAAAGACAAAAAGTTATGAATCAATCTTGTAACAAACATAAAGTATCGAATTTTCATGGAATATTTATATCACAAATCCATTCTCATCAATCATTTATCAAATATTTGACCAAATACATTGCAATATATTAATATCTCATAATCCTTTCAAGCTTTAACGGAAAACCCACCTTGTCATGATAATTCTCCATAAGAATATGCAAAGGACATGATTTAGCTCAGTTAATAGGAGTATTCTCACTATGAAATAGCTTCAAAAAAAATGGAAAACAACAAGGGAAGAGGCAAAAAAAAATTGTGAAAGAATTCTTAAAATGCTTCAAATTACCAAAGTCTTATATATCATTCACAAATTATCTTTTATACTTGAATTTGTTACCTTGTTCACTATTGGCAAGAAGCATGATGGATCACTCAATCAATGCAATGAGCTGATGGAGGCCCTGAAAATTTCCAAAAGTATCCATCAAATTGGTCATTTTTATATAAAATCCCATCTTTAGAAATATGATTGGAATCCTTTCTTTGTAATTTACTCCATATTTTTGCATGTCTAGGCATCCTCAATCTTGATCCATGATTCATTAACCCTGCCTGAATTTAAATCAGACCTCAAATGAGGGTTTAGGACCTAATTTTAACTAGGGTAGAGATAACTGTGAAGATTTCACTTTCTAAAACCTACCTATAAAAGTGGACGAACCCTCATTTGTACCTCTCTTGTTCATTCTCTCTTCTCATCAAGTGTGAGTTTCTTGGGAGCTTTGTGTCTTTTTCATAAGTGAGTCTTTCTTGCATCTATGTATATGTATGCATATGTGCAAGACTCCTTTGTGTGTGTGCATGTGTGTGTGTCTCTCCTAGCATTGTGAAGATCTACATATCATTGATTCATCTCTCATGTGGAAATTTTGTGGGTGTGGATCTATTGCTTGGCATTGGTAAGTATGTGTGTCGTGGAGAAATTCTACATTGAACACTTTGGTGTTGTTGCTAGGGACAAGTCTCATCGATCACATTTGGAGGATCATGCTTGGCAAGGTGAGTGATTTAGAAAGATCCATTTCTTATCTTTGAACTAGTTTCCTTCCTTTTCATCATTATTTTAGTACACTTAGGTAGGTAGATAGGGAGAAATAACAATTTTTTCATTTTTAGGGTTAGATTTTATAGGGCATTTCTGAGTTTTTTATTAAACCTACAAATTTTCATCTTCTTCTTCATCACTTCATGAATATTTACTTCGTTTACAAACCTTAAGGGTGGGCACTGATTTGACATATGGGTCGTGTAGAATGGGGGATTATGCATTAGAGAAACATAAAATTCATCAAGATACACCGAGAGCTTCATAGAAAAATGAAGGAGAAATAAATACATGCACTAGACAATGTCCTTGGAATAGTGTTATGCAAAGACATTGTTAGTTGATTTTAAGGGATTTGGAGAGGCCTTAAATCACATGAGGAGTTAGGAAAGGATAAATGGAGTTTAATCAAGTCAAGGACGACCAAAATAACATTAAAACATAAAATTTTCATTGAATGATGTCCTTGGTGGATAGTTGGCCAAAGACATCATTGAGTATCCAAAAGTTGTTTTCACCAAAATTTGTGCATCTTTCAAAGGACAAAAGACAAGGAAAAATCAAACCCTCAAAGAACAAGCAAAAACCTCCATTTTAATCCCAAAACTAAGTAACAATGTCCTTATTTCCATAAAAGCAAGAGAGTTCGTTTGGGAAAAATCAAAGGAAATTAAGGTGACTTATGAGCCACATTGATTGCAGAAGATATAAGAAACCTAGAGCAAGGAGTACCAAATTTCAAAACTCATTTTGAATCCAAACTCAAAGAAAAATGTCCCTAGACCCCAAAGGCATTGTTGTGTGAAGCTTCTTTGTTTCTCTCAAGAAAAGAATTGAAACTTGTGTATAAAACTCACTACCCATCATTTATGTCCACTTGCACCCAAGATAGTAATGTTCTAGAATGCTCTAGTCTCAACATGTGGCCATCATGCAACACTCATTCCATTACTCCTCAAGTACCTTAGAATATCCCCCAAGCTAGGGACCTTGGCTAACCTTAGTCCTTGTCTACACACACACACACACATGAAATGGTCTCTGTTGGACCAATGTCTAACACATTGGCCAATAACTCAAAAAAAAAATCAGGTTTAAAGATATCTATGGCTAAGGATCTCCAATCCAATCTCAATAAGGAGGTCCAAGAAAAGGGATCAAAACAATTGGAAAACTACCAACAATGTCCCTAGAGTTGATGGCTTCCTAGGGACACCATCCCACCATTTGGGGGCTGAGTTGAGTGTCAAATCAGGATCTAAGCATAAGGCAAGGTAGAGATAGCCAACCAAGGTCAAGATCAAAATTTGGGGTCAAAAGAAGCTTGCTAAACCCTTAGAAACATCTAGTGATGTACTCAAAATGACCCTCTTGCTCATGAAGTGATTGTGTGTGTTATCATAATTTTTAGTTTGTCACAAGAAGTCTTCTTCATATCACCCTCAAGAAAATGGTCAAGCAATGAGGTCAAATAAAATCTTGTGCACAATGCTGACAAAGATAGTTAACCATGGAAGGTATGATTAACGCAAGCAACCTCACCATGCTAATTAGGCATACCATGCAGCCTACAAGATAGCTATAGAGGCCACACCCTTCAATGTCATCTATGAACAAAATGCCATAGTTCCCATACTTCCTTATTTCCACTTTAAGATTCATGCAAGATTACGAGTGGACTAGTCATGAACTCTCGTAATTAGTGTATGAGTTAGCGAAACTATAAGGGACACATCTCAATGCAATTATAGGTATTTATGATCAAGGAAAAGATTTTTTCCTCATCTATACCCTTAAGTAGCACGCCAAAAAGCTTTAGAAGAAGGTCTATGGACCACTCATAGTCAACCATGTATCTTCAAGCACAGCAATTAGTTTGGCCACACTTGACATTGATGTCTTACCAAACTACATCAACAATTGTAGAGTGAAGTGCTATCAAGATCCTCTTACACTAGAGATGCTTGCAAGACTTAATAAAGTAGATAATAAAAAATTGTGGCTAAAAGAATTTGGGAAGAAGCATAGAGAGAAGCACTTGAATGCCTAGCTAAGAGGAAAGCTTGGATACGAAAAAGGGACGAATTACTCATAGCATAATTTTTTTATGAGGTCTATCTAGTTGCTACATACAACCAATGTGGACTACATGCATGTTCATGCCCATTCATAAAAGTTCAAGATTGCTTCCACTCATCAATGTAGGAGATCCATGCAATACTATTAGAAAATCACTAGTTGCCACTTATATATCCCTTGTTCAAGAGACTCAAGCTTCAGTAGTATATGTCGATTGCAGACATATCCCAATGTGTAGGGAAAGTCAATATTTGGATATTCATTAATAAATTAAATACCCCATATGTACTAATTTTTTGGTTTTTCAAGACCATGACTTACTTTAGATATGATTTTGGGACACCAATGGTTGGTCAACATGCAATGTCGCTAGACATGGGTAAGCACACACTAACTATTCATGTGAGAAACAAAACAATCATATGCACTCTCAATGGGACTCATGAAAATTTCATGGATGTGCAAGATATAATGAATGCCACCCCTATGCTTGAGTCCATTCCAAGCTCAGCACATCACATAGAATCGAAATCATATCTAACCAAAAGTTATACAATGTTGGACACTGATCTTTGTGGACATCTATTTCTAGGTAAGTTAGTAGGCATTGATCTTTTTTGTGAAGTAGAAAATTTGAGCTTTGATGCTGACTTCAATTATGTGGATCACCAATACCACTCTATGTATGAGTCTGATGATGCATCACCCATTAGCCACTTGAGTATTCACCTAAGGAGAAGACTTCCCCTAGAAAACATATTGCCAATATTTACAAGGTAAAGAGGGAGGAGTTTAAGGCTCAAGTCTTACCCTCAAAAAAGAATCAATCAATAAGTAGGATCAATCATCCACACACCATTCAAATTTTGCTTCAAAGAGGGATAATCTATCCTACAACATATCAAGAATCTAAGAAGACAAGTACATATCATGGAAGGTACAATCACAATACACTACAGAGGTCACAAAATCAAAGAAGGGCTCCATAACTCATACCACCTAGACATGTTCACAAGCACCTCGACATCAAGGTCCATCAATTAAGCAGATGTGGCTTCCATGGAAACTCTTCAAAAGTCAGAATGTTCAGGTTCATATCTGGGTTTCCTAAGATCAACTTAGCTACATTTCTTCAAGAAAGGTAGAACCTCATCCGATACATGAATTCGACACATCGAGGACCAACAATTCACAAGAAGCAATCATATGCACCCATCAAGGAGTATGAAGGAAAGTGCAAACAACACATGAAAAGAAGTCTATACACACTACATAACATTGGGTTCCAAATTCCCAAATACATTCATCATATGGCTTCAAATAAATCTAGAGGCCCAAGCAAAATGCATCTACTAAGCATCAGCAGAAAGCCTCCAAGATTGTGACCAAGCATCACCATGCTCTGAGGCACATTAAGCAAACATAGATTCCTAAGTCCTAGATTTTATTCAGAGAAGGAGATTCATACTTTTGGGGGGCCTAAACTAGAAATAACCACATGAAATGCCCAAGATTTCAAAATCCCACCCACAACAAAGACCATGACAATGCAAGGTGGCTCCAAACCAAAAGCAAATGTGAGGTGGCAACCCAAGGCAAGTCTAATCTTCAAACGGCTATGTTGGAAAGTAGGTAGACCTTCATATAAAGTTCTTGGATGTATGTTCATTCACTTTTTGTGCTAAAAATTCATATAATTGATTGAATTACAATTTAAAACAAGTTGGAAGCAATAACTTTGGAATTAATTCGGGATAGAAGAAAAAAAGTAGCATTAACTCTTCATCGTAATTGGATTTGATCACGAATGCCAACAAAACACTATATTTTCAATTAAAGGATTGCGAACTAGAAATACATCAATTTTGTTGGAGAAACAATCACTAATTGGATATATATTTGAAGGTCAAATCTTAGGAAGAAAACCCCATGCCTATGTGAAGGGACAAATTCACAAGTGTATCATATTTGTAAAGTTAGTTCCCTTTAGTTCTAGAAGTTTTTTAAAATCACGAGAATACGAAAATCTATATAAGTTAGTTTGTATCAACTGACGTAGAGAGAGAGAGAGCGAGAGAGAAGAAGTAGGAGAAGGAGTTCATTTTATATGACTGAGTATAGTCGGGCTTCTCTGAGTGAGAAAGCATCTGTAAAACTTCCGAGTTTTCATGGCTATGAGAAAGAACTAAGTAAAGTTCTGTGTATGAGTCTCTCTCCATCAACTCCATGCTTGCCTACTGTGTGATGAATTCAAAAGTTCAAGTTTTCTGAGCAATTCGATGCCTGGCATCGAATCTTGGCTGATAAGTCATTATTTTCATTCTTTGTGTGTTAACTGTTGTTGAATCTTTTAAAAACATGAAGTTTGTGAAGCAACTCGATGCCTGGCATCGAGTTTCAGCATAAAGTGGATGCCCGACATCGACTTCTAGCATACAAGTGGTCTTCTTCATGTGTGTGTAAAAGAAGCTGTTTTTGGTGCAGAAAAAGGGCTTAAAAAAGCTCAAAGTCGATGCCCAGCATCGACCTTGGCTGAAATTCGATGCTAGGCATCGAATTTTTTATTTTTAGACACCCAGGAATACTAAAACAGGCAAAATTTCCAGTTTTGGAAGGTCATACAGGGTCATCTTGTGAAGGCCATAACTTGAGTTCTAGAGATCCGTTTGATGCATATGATAGCTTGTTGGAAAGCTATACTTTTCTAGTTTCAGCCTATAAAGCTTCATGGAGAAATATTACTTGAACTAGGATAAATTAGCAAAATACTGAAGGTATGTCATTTCAGTGACTAGGAATTTCTGTAGAAGCAAAGTTCTCACTTTAGGCTATCATTTCTCAAAGTTTGGAGTGGAAATGAGTTAATGGTGACCATAGAGTTGTTCTAGTGTCACATTAATTCATTTCTTGTGGTGTTTCATACATCAACAAGTGGTATCAGAGCAGAAAGATTCTAAAGAGCAGAAGGCAGCAAAGGTACGAGAAGTTTTGGAAAGTTTTCCATTAAAGTTTCAAAGGTGAAGCATTTGAAGAGACAAGGCATCAAAAGGTTACTTCAAAAGTATCCTCATACACAAAGAACTCCAAAACATATTATCTTTTATCCTTTAGTCTCACAAGTTGCAGCAGAAGGAAACAACTATGGCAGATCATATCTCCATTGACAAACTGGACAGAGATAATTACCCCGCATGGGTAATGAGAATGGAAGCCTTACTTATGAGTAAGGATCTCATGATATATGTTACAGGTGAAGAAGAAAAGCCAGTATTTGAAGATGAAAGCTGACCAAAGAAAGAAGAACTTGATGCTTTAAAGCATTGGCAGAAGAAGGATGCAAGTGCAAAAGCCTACATCTACAATACAATCTCTGATCATTTGCTACCACACATCAGAGGATTGGAATCATCTGAAGATATATGGAATGCATTGGAGTATCATTTCCAAAGTACTACTAAAGCACGGAAAGCAAGTCTATGGTCAGAGTTTACAACATTCAAGAAGAAGCCAAGTCAAACCATTAGTGATTATGTCACTAAGATGAAGGATCTTGCAGATAGTCTTGGATCCATAGATGAAGATGTTGAAGATCACAGATTGATTGCTCAACTACTTGCAGGTTTGAGAGGAGATGAAAGGTGGAAACCTTTTCTCTTATCAACAGAACTTTCATTAAATCATTATGTTCCAGATTTGAACCAGTTGCTTGGTTTGATGCTCACATATGAGCAAGACTTGAAGGGAGATGGAGATAAAGGACAAAGTTCTGCAATGTACATGAAGAATAAGAAGAAAGGAGATAAAGGTAAAGCAAAGGATGAAGAGGAGTCGAGTTCTCAGGTTTATTATGCAAGAGGTAAAGGCACTGGTAGAGGAAGAGCAAGAGGTTTTGGAAGAGGACGAGGTAATCAAAATAACAACAAGAAGGCTTGCTGGATCTGTGGATTGAGTAATCATTTGGCTCATGACTGTTGGCACAACCAACAAGGATCAAACCAGAATCAAAACAACAATAGCAGAGGTCGAGGTGGAAGATATCAAAGTAATTTCCAAAGAGGTAGACAAAGTCAAAGAGGAGGCTATGGTAGAGGTGGAGGAAGAAGTTGGGGACAGAATCAATCCTACAACACCACCTACTACAACTATGCAAATGACACACAGAATGAAAGTCATACATCATTGATGATGAACTCAATCAGTACATCAGACAAAGAAGATCTAAAGGTATTTTACATTGACTCTGGATGTTCTAATCATTTGTCAAGAAACATAGAATTGATGTCAGAATTGGAAAAAGGCATTTCTAGTCATACAGTTCAAACTGGTGATAATACAAGACATAGTGTACATTCAATTGGAAAAGTGAAATGCAAGAGTGGAGCAGATTTGCTAACCAATGTTTTGTATGTTCCTACAATACCTAAAAACTTGATTAGTGTGGGACAGATAGTTGAAAAAGGTTTTCAAGTCAGGTTTACAAATGAAGGAGTATTTGTTGAAGATCCAAAGAATGGATATAATCAGATTGTCTCTGGTAAGAAAGAAGGTAGACTCTTTACTTTAAGAGTGCAAGGGAACATTGGTCAAGCTTTGCTCACACATGGTGAAGGAGTGATTACAGAACTTGATCTCTGGCATAAGAGATTAGGTCATTTCAATGAAAGAGGAATTAAAGCTATGGTTGCTAATCAGTCTGTACTAGGATTACCAAATGTGCAAAGTCAACATATGGTTTATAAATGTGAAGCATGTCAAATGGGAAAAGCACACAGGTTACCATTTCAAAAGAAAGGATTCAAACATGATGGACTACTAGAGCTCATTCATACAGATGTATGGGGACCAACAAAAGAAGGATCTATTAGTGGCTCAAGGTATTATGTTCTTTTCATTGATGATGCTACAAGATGGATAACATTATATGTTTTGAAGGAAAGATCAGAAGTGTTTGGAGCCTTCAAGCATTTTCATGCATATGCAGAGAGAGTCACAGGTCAAAAGCTTAAAAGACTGAGGTCTGATGGAGGGGGAGAATACTTCTCCCAAGAGTTCAATGATTATCTTTGGAATGCAGGTATTAAGAGAGAAATAACCTGCAGGTATACACCACAACAAAATGGTGTAGCAGAAAGAAGGAACAGGACTTTGGTTGAGTTTGCTAGAGCTATGCTAAAGGAGAAGAACTATCCAAATTATCTTTGGGCTGAGGCTGTGAATACAGCCACATATCTTGTGAATAGATTACCATGTGCAGCTCTGAATGGAATGACTCCATATGAAGCTTGGTGGGGTAAGAAACCAACACTAGATCATTGTAGAGTGTTTGGATCAATTGCATATGCTTATGTCCCATCACAGCTTAGGCATAAACTTGAACCAAAGGCAGAAAAATATGTGTTCATTGGTTATGATGAAAAGCAGATGGGTTACAGGTTGTGGAAACCTTTAACCAAACAATTTCTTGTTTCTAGAGATGTTAGATTTGATGAACAGAAAAGTTGGTATGCAGATCAAAGTCATACAGCTGAAGAATTTGAAGAAGAGGTAAGAAGATGTGAGAAAGGAAAATCAATTGTGCAGGTAAATAGAGATGAAGACTATATGCAAGCAAGTACATCCACAAGTGGATTAACAAGAAGAAATGAAGAAGCTCCTATATTTGATGAAGAGTTGTATCCAGACACATATGAAGAATGTGAACCAAGAAGGTCAAGCAGGACTAGAAGACAACCAGAAAGGTATTCTTATGATACTTCTTACATAACTCAGAAGAACTATGCATATATGGTCAAAGATGATGAAGAACCTCAGAACTATGATGAAGCTAAAGGTAAGAAGCAATGGGAAGAAGCAATGAAGGAAGAATTCAATGCACTGGAGGAGAACAAGACATGGGAACTTGTTCCTAAACCAAATGGTAAGAAAGTAATTGGAAATAAATGGGTTTATAAAGTGAAGAAGCTTGCAGATGGAAGTATAGCCAGATACAAAGCTAGATTGGTGGTGAAAGGCTATGCCCAGACCTATGGCATAGATTATGATGAGACATTCAGTCCTGTAGCTAAGATGTCAACTATAAGAACAATCATTGCTATTGCAGCTTCAAAAGGATGGACCCTAAGTCAATTGGATATAAAAAATGCATTCTTGAATGGATACATATCAGATGAGGTATACATGGAACAACCTCAAGGGTTTATAGATTCCAGGTATCCAAATTTTGTTTGCAGGTTGAGAAGAGCATTGTATGGATTGAAGCAAGCTCCAAGAGCTTGGAACTATAGACTAGTGAAGTATCTCAATGATCTTTGATATCAAAGTTCAAAAGCAGATTCAAGTCTACTTATCAAAAGAACAGAGGAAGGTACAATCTACATTTGTATTTATGTAGATGACATTATAATCACAGGTACTTCAGATGAAGGAATCAAGGAGGTAAAGAGATTACTTGAGAAAGAGTTTAAGATCAGTGACCTAGGAAAGTTGTCATACTTTCTTGGAATGGAAGTTACTTATACAGATCATGGCATATATGTATCACAAGAAAAGTATCTTCTGAATTTATTGAAGAAGTTTGATATGGAAAATTGCAGAGAAGCTTCAACTCCACTTGAAGTTAATCACAAGCTCAGTAAATATGATGGTGCAAACTACAAAGATATGAGGAAGTATCAATCTCTTGTGGGTAGTTTGATTTATGCTACACTAACAAGACCTGATCTTAGTTATGCAGTGGGAGTTTTGTCACAATTCATGCATTGTCCAAAGGACCCACATTGGATTGCAGGTCAAAGAGTTCTCAGATATATCAAAGGAACTATAAAGGAAGGATTATATTATCCTTTTACATCAGATTTGAAGTTGAGAGCCTATAGTGATTCAGATTGGGCAGGTAACCAGGATGACAGAAGATCAACTCATGGTTACATGATATACATTGGTGATAAGCTTGTAAGTTGGTGTTCAAAGAAACAACATACAGTAGCATTATCATCAACTGAAGCAGAGTACAAAGGACTTGTGGAAGCAGCTAAGGAAGTCATATGGATGCAGACATTGTTCAAGAGCTTAGGCATTGATCAAGGTACACCTACAATACATGGAGATAATATGAGTTCACTTTATCTTGCAGCAAATCCAGTATTTCATGCAAGGACAAAGCACATAGAGATATAGTATCATTTTCTCAGAGAAAAGGTAATGGAGAAGGAGATTGAAGTGGAGTACATTTCTACTAAAGATCAGTTAGCAGACATAATGACAAAGAGTTTGGATGGTGTGAAGACCAGTAGATTCAAAAGCATGGCAGGAGTAAAAGAAAAGAAGATGATATGAAGAAACAGGGAATGTCAATTAGTGATTGAGGGGGAGCTGTTGGAGAAACAATCACTAATTGGATATATATTTGAAGGTCAAATCTTAGGAAGAAAACCCCATGCCTATGTGAAGGGACAAATTCACAAGTGTATCATATTTGTAAAGTTAGTTCCCTTTAGTTCTAGAAGTTTTTTAAAATCACGAGAATACGAAAATCTATATAAGTTAGTTTGTATCAACTGACGTAGAGAGAGAGAGAGAGCGAGAGAGAAGAAGTAGGAGAAGGAGTTCATTTTATACGACTGAGTATAGTCGGGCTTCTCTGAGTGAGAAAGCATCTGTAAAACTTCTGAGTTTTCATAGCTATGAGAAAGAACTGAGTAAAGTTCTGTGTATGAGTCTCTCTCCATCAACTCCATGCTTGCCTACTGTGTGATGAATTCAAAAGTTCAAGTTTTCTGAGCAATTCGATGCCTGGCATCGAATCTTGGCTGATAAGTCATTATTTTCATTCTTTGTGTGTTAACTGTTGTTGAATCTTTTAAAAACATGAAGTTTGTGGAGCAACTCGATGCCTGGCATCGAGTTTCAGCATAAAGTGGATGCCCGGCATCGACTTCTAGCATACAAGTGGTCTTCTTCATGTGTGTGTAAAAGAAGCTGTTTCTGGTGCAGAAAAAAGGCCTAAAAAAGCTCAAAGTTGATGCCAAGCATCGACCTTGACTGAAATTCGATGCTAGGCATCGAATTTTTTATTTTTAGACACCCAAGAATACTAAAACAGGCAAAATTTCTAGTTTTGGAAGGTCATACAGGGTCATATTGTGAAGGCCATAACTTGAGTTCTAGAGATCCGTTTGATGCATATGATAGCTTGTTGGAAAGCTCTAACTCTTCTAGTTTCAGCCTATAAAGTTTCATGGAGAAATAATACTTGAGCTAGGCGAAATTAGCAAAATACTGAAGGTATGTCATTTCGGTGACTAGGAATTTCTGTAGAAGCAAAGTTCTCACTTTAGGCTATCATTTCTCAAAGTTTGGAGTGGCAATGAGTTAATGGTGACCATAGAGGTGTTCTAGTGTCACATTAATTCATTTCTTGTGGTGTTTCATACATCAACAAATTTTTTCATTCATTTATCTATTCCAAAATCATATTTTCATTTATATAATATTAGCACTAAACAACCAATCATTCAAGTCGATTTTCTATTTGAAAAGGAACATCTGGTCAATAATGAATGTGCTCATGAAAGGGAAACTTCTCCAATCAATGTTCTCTTAGAAACACGCATCAAGGACAAGATCTATGTGAAGTTGAAAGGAACCTTACAGCCCTCTCACTGATCAACCTATCAGCATGACATAGAGCTTTGCTTTTGTTTCACGATATCTAAGTAAGCTAGAGTGCTTCCAAAGATTGCTACCATTTGATATTGTGCTAAATTCTTTTTGCCATAGATTAGATGATATACCCACACAAATAAAAGTATCAAGAGAGCACTTACTTATTTAAAGGATATCTTTGTATCTGATAGTTTTTTTTTTCAAAAGGAAGTTTGATGATAGCCTAATCTCCCAAAATTTAATTAATAGAAAGAAGAACTATACAAGAATGGTCAATAATGTTATTGTTACTCAAATTAATGTGAATGGCAAACTTTCGAAGGTGATCAAACTTAGAAGATTGATTAGACAAGGGTGCTCGTTGGCTCCCCTTCTCTTTGCCATTTCCACGGAAGGGCTTAGCTGCTTGGTGGAACAATAGGTGGAAGAAGGTAATATCAAAGGCCTTCGATTGCCTCATGACCAAGGCCAGATCACCATGAGACTTTTTGTCAATGTTATGAATGCATTTGTCCACAACAATAGCACCAGCCTGGAGACATTCTGGAGGTGCCTGGATACTTTCTGTAAAGCCTCTAGATCCAAAATCAACCACTCTAAGACCGCATTCAGAGCTCTTGTCGAGATCCAACCTAACCTTCTCACTGATCATGGCTGCCAAATCATTCCTTAGGGCCAAATTTTCCAACTTCTTGGGATTCCCTTGGGGTTTGGTATCTTGATGGAGCAGCAGTTGAACTGGGTGCTGGCGAGACTCGAAAACAAGCTAAACTATTGGAGAGATATGCAAATCAATCTCATTGGTCCTGTAATGGTAATCAACATGTTCCTCATTTCATCGAACATCTAATTCCTTTCTTGTTGGAGACCAAAAGAGTAAGATCTCTCCAAACTGGAAAGTATTTGTAGAAACTTCCTTTGGACGGGCGACCACAATATGAGGGGGGTGCCTAAAATCAAGTGGTCCATCTGCACTAGCCAAAGAGATAGTGGGGGCCTTGGCATTCTGGACATTGGGTGCATGGCTAACAAACTAGCGGCAAAATGGATGATTAAGGAAACCCCATGGAGAAACACAAGTTCAACTGGCCAAGCTAAATCATATCTTTCCACTAAGGTTCAATGAATAAGATTGGCTTTCTCATCCATTTTTTCTAATGATATAATCCTTGACGTTTAGGTGGATAGCTAAACCATATTTTTCTTCTATGCAAGAGAAGGAATAAGTTTGATTGTGCTTGCTTTTAGTGCCTCTTAAAGCATGCAACAATTTGAGTAGTAGATGTCATGATTCTTATCTCATTGTGAAAGCATGAGTGGTTGCAGATGAAGAATACACAATTAAAAGAGATTAGAAACAGTATCTATGAGTGTTGCTAGCTACCCAGCACCATAATCAAAGGCAAGAAAATAGGAAGTATATACTTTAAGGTCCCTGTCATTCCTCTTTTGAACATAGCGAGGATAGAGAGACACATGTATACAATTGTTTTGAAGGTTCCGAAGTAAAAAAAGGTAGAAATAGAAAATGCATTCTATGTATTGTTTAGCCATGAAATCAAATTTTTTTTCCATCAAGCACATTTCGTTGGATCTCTTGTATAGGGATTAGACAGCACCTTCATCAATGAAGGTAGGATCTTGCCTATTTGCATAATTTATGTTCCATATGAACATCACAAAGATGTTCTCTCTCACATAATGTGTCTCATAAAGGATACATCTCTACATATGCCCATTCAAACATATAACACACAAAGCCCACTAAAACACAAAGCTCATTTTAAAGAGATGTCACTAAAGAAAATAAGGTTCAAGCTCTACAAGGCTTTGCTGAATGCATTCTCATAAGATGAGGACAAGGAAGGATTGTTGGTACAAATAGCAAGCCTAAGTGCTTGGCTATTATCTCAGGACTACACATTGACTTATGTACCTCACGTGGAGGATCACATATGAACACTTACTTATAAATGTGATTGTATTCACCTTGGATAAATATAAAAGCCAAGAGAGTAAAAAATCTCGTGAAGTTAGGGATCTGAACCCACAACTCATGTGGTAGGAAAAATCAATTCAAATCATCCCTAAGGTGTAGGAACACTTTTAGGTGAGGGAAAATTCAAATTCAAACTCACATGATGAGTATAAATAGAGATGCTTTTTAGTTGCGAGGTAGAGAGAGTCATTTTGAGAGTTATTGAGTTACATCATTGAGCACACACTGATCTCAAATCATGTATGAGTAGCCCACTACACTTCCCTTGTATCATATGTTCATTATAGTATATATTTTGATACATTTCTTCAAGTATATTTCTATATGCTGTTCTCTGTTGCATCTTCATCATTTCAATGATTTTGTAGAAACGATTTCTCTGTGCGTACTCAATCATTTGCTCCACTTAAAATTGGTATAGTTAGGTTGCAGTGTCTACTATCTATTATCAAGTCTCATTAACTTTGGTTCATCAAATCTCGAGATATGAAGTGAGGAAGGTGACTCTGTCTACACACCTTCTAGTTCTTGAAATGTTGAGATGACCCCCTTGACTTGCTAGATTCATTTCTGTGTATGGTGCCTCTAAATTCATGAAATAACTTGATTTACCTATCTATACTCTCTAATTAGATGTGTGCAAAATATCTCTGTTCAATTCATACCAGGTTGTGAGTTCTGAGCAAAACATTGAGCACCTAATTCCCTAAATAAAAGGTTTCTTCGCAATCCTTGCATATGCAAGTTGTCTATTTTGGTGCAAACTTTTGGGAATGATGTTCCAAAACACTTGATGGTTCTAAATGCATTAATGTACTGACAAAGGAGTCTACTAAGCATCCCTGGAGCTAACTTGACAAGTGTAGAGCAGGTTTTGTGCAACACCAACTCATCTATGGAACCTACCCATCCATCTCCTCACAAGGATACGTCAACAAACAAGGCCCAAGAGTATCAAAGGATCTCAAAAGCTACATCAAAAACAAGTCAAAAGGAGTCCACAAGAAGAATATGAAGAAGGAACAAGGCACTACCCACCCCATGTAAACCCTTCTACATGTCTAGGGATCCCATATGTCCCTAGATCCCCACAAAACCACTTGGATTGCAAATTTCCAAGTATATGTCTAGGTATCCCACACGTTCCTAGGTCCTAGAGATGCCATATGTCCCACTCTTGGATTCCATATGTCCAAGTTATGTCGAAGGATCCCATATGTCCTTAGATCTAAAAACCCAACGGACTAAGTGATTCCATATGTCACTAGCTCCCCAAAATACAAACAAAAGTATCATCACATGGATGGGGTTGTTGAGAGATACATGCTCTAAACTTTTGTATCCATCTTATCCCACATACAAGGGTCTTATTAGTAGCTCTTATGCACTCTCATGCAATTTCCATTTATCCCACATAGGAGGTACTTTTCCCTCTACTTCATGTAAGGAGGCCCTGTCTTCACCTCTTATCATTCCTTCATGTACTCCCTATGAGGCTCTCTCCATGAGGATCAACCTCCATGCTTTTCATGTAAGTCCTTATTTTAACATCTAGTTATTTCTTCAATATTTCATCATTAGGTTGTTTTTGGTTTATCTTAATCCATGATAGCTTGTTTCATCTTGTGTGCTATCTTGGGCAATGTTTTCCAAGAGTCTCCCCCTTTTAGGAATCACAAAATGTTCATTTTAGAAGACAACAAGTTGAAAAACAAGTGGGTCCCCCATGAAGAGGACAAAAACTTATCAACCTTTTCTATGATTCTCCCTAATCTTCTTGTAATTTTTCCTTATTTATAATTCAAAGCTCGTTTTGCAAAGAAAAGATAAAAGAAACAAACTAAAAAAGGACTTCATGGGTAGGAAAGGCGGGGGGGGGGGGGGGGGGGGGGGGGGGATTTCTTATAGTTAACAATCCTTTTGCCAAGGAGGAACATTGATTTCTCAATCGACCACTCTTTGGGAGAGTCCCCAAAGTTAACATCACATCTTTCCTGCCAGATCTTCCATAGGACCTCCCCTCTGATGGCATTCCACAAAGTCGCGGAGTAGCCAATTGCTTCTCCCAATAGAGCTTGCTTCCAATTGATATGTTTCTGGAGTCTAATTTTCTTTCCAACAATTTGCTAGAGCATGTTTGAGTTGGCACAAGTAAAGAAGATGTGAGAAACATCTTCAATGGACTGGTAGCAACATTTGCACCAAGGAGGTATCCCACAAATTTTGTTAGCCTTAAGGTTGGTCTGGATTCCACGATGAAGTATTTGACATAAGGGGACAAACTTTTTTATTTCTATGAGGGGGTGCTAGATAGCCATGAACTTCATGTCCCACTGAAGCCGCATCCACGACAAGCACCACTTCTTGTTGAGGTTAACCTGATAATCAATGGTTTCTTTGATGTTTGGGATTTTTGATAGGCAATTACCATTGTGCCATCTGAGACCAAGAGAGCTCGGCGTGTCGTGCCCCATGAGAAGGCGAACTTTAGAGCTGTCCCAAGCGAGATGTCGACTTTGCAAAGTGTTCCATTCTTCATAGGAAATGTTGATGCTAGGGTCAATATCCTCAAAGTTGATCCATTGATTGGTGTCTTGCTTCTAGAGATGTTTCCATTTTTTGAAGCCTTTGTTCCATAGCCTCTTGGCATTTCGAATGTTCCAAGATTCCACGATCTGGATGCCATGGATTGGGAACCAGATAGAGTCGGTTTTGTCTGATATAGCCGCCCACTTCCAATCTTCACTTATTCTTGTGAAGCTTTTGACTTTATTCCAACTCTTCGATAGAGAGCACATAAGATTCGAGCCTTTCGGGAAGACCGGGATCGGGGAAAACAGAAGGGTCAGAATGTTGAGATTCTTTCGATTTGGGAATCCCATGAAAGCCAACTTGTTCTTGTTTCTCAAGATCAACTTGGTGCAGCTAGAATATCTCTAATATAGCTTCAATCCCTTACATAATTTCATGCATGCATTCTTATTCTCTAGTTCTCCTTTATTTGGAATATGGCTCCATTTGGATGCAACAATGCCATCCTGAGTCCAAACCTCAAAACAATGTCAGGCACCATATGTAACTTCAAGGCACATTGCATTATTATACTATTATTAGGCCCCATTTGTAACTTATGTTTCATCGACACCTACATCAAGTTGAGGACTTATTTGCACTGAAGAGATGATGTCGTTCACATCCATCCTTTGCCACTATACAGATAGATGATCTCCATCAGTGCATTCTACAGTAGTTTTGGTGTCGATCCATGCTCATCTCATATCATGATGGAGCAAAGAATGATGTCATGAGAATGAAAATAATTGGACTTGATGCTCATGATAATTAACATAAGTGGAGACTTGTGCAACTCTGTTATTTCCATACTTTGGTTCACCATCACCATTAGAAGCATCTCACACAAAACCCATCCAATGGCGACAACGCCAATTATCTAAACCAACAAAGATAGCATGATCTTTGAAGTATTGGATAAATCAAATGGCACTCAAAAATTTTCTCAACTCCCCATCATCATCCTTAGCTTTCAACATTGCCAACTTGCAAGTTCTTGATTTACTATTTCTGACCAACTAACACACCTATTATTAGAGGATCTACAATTGAAAAGGAATTCATGGAAGACATGCCATGATTTGTGGAGGAAATAGCATCCGATGAGTTGTAGCCTACTATGGTTGTGCATATCGAGGGTTGTTGTCCCATTTCCTCTTAATTGTGGCTGCTCATCTCTCTTTGGGGCAAGGAGAGTTGAAAAGTTTCACAGGTCCTTGATAAAGCAACTTTCTTCTCCATGGAATGCTCAAAAACACTTTTATTTGTGTGAGGAATGGTGCTTATAAGAGCCTCATATGATGATTTAATATGTTATTAAAAAAGGAAAGATTATATGATATGCGTTAAAGAGTGTACGCAAAATATTGATCTAATGGGATTAAATATATATATATATATATATATATATATATATATATATATATATATATATATATATATATATATATATATATATATATATATATATATATATATATATATATATATATATATATATATATATATACATGAGAAGTGTGGGGATGGAGGGAATGAAACAACTTATATGTGAAAGAGAAAGAAATGATGTAGTGCTTAAAAGCACTTTTATTATGTAGATTATATATAAGAGAGATGGAGTAAAGAAATGGCATGAAGATCAATAAAAGTTAGATGATAATAACCATGATTAAGATCTTCGAATGTAAATGAAAACAACCTATGTGTTGATATCATGTTGGGAAACATGACCCAAGATCACACACGAACTAAAACTATCTATGGTGGATCAAAAAAAAATAGAAACAACATAATGATGAAATATTGAAGAGATGAAATAGATGTTGAAACAAGGACTTACATGAAAAGCATGGAATTTGATCCTCATGGAGAGCGCCTCATAGGGAGTACATGAAGGAATGATAAGAAGTGAAGGGATGCCATCCTTATATAGAGTAGATGGGAAAGTACCTTCTATGAGGGATAAATGGAACTTGCATGAGAGTGCATGAGAAGTTTTGAGAAGACCCTTGCATGTCAGATGGGTGAGAATACAAAGGGTAGAGCATGGATATCTCAACAAAGACTTCTTACAATCATGGATCCTTTTAGCTAAACATCCAAGGGACTTCTCGATAGACCACTCTTTGGGTTGTTTACCGAAGTTGATCAAGTATCTTTCATTCCAAATTTGCCAAAGCACTTTTCCCCTAATGGAATCCAATCACTTCTCCGAAAAGGGCTTGCTTCTAGTTAACTTGATTTGATAATGAAAGAAGCTTGTTGAGGTATTGCCAAGTCTGGATGCTCTAAAAGCGAGAGAAAAAAAAAAGTGTCCCAAGTCTTCCCTACCACTCTTTGCAATGCTTGCAATGCTTTTATTCTTGTGTATCTCATCCTTCAAGTTTGCATTCAGTTCAATTGCTATCATAAGATCTACTTAGCTATCGCTCTTCATGTGCTCTCCTCTATCAAACCTAGTGGTAACTCCTTATATACTAATCTTCTACGAATAGCTTTCGAGTTTGGCCTTACACAATTTGTTGTTTTGAATTTCTTTACGCAATATTGTTGTTTTTTATTTTCTTCACACTTTTGTCATCTTCTTTACGTTCATTTATTTTTCGTTTTCTTTTTTGTTTTATTAACGTTATGATTGATGTACTTTACGTTTTATTAATGTTACGATTGATGTACTTTACGTTTTTCATTTAATTCACGTTTTTATGTTTGTCTTTTTTTTTTAAAATGGAGGTTATGTCGAAGCCTACTCCCCCAGATTTTAACTTTGAAATTGCAATTGTACAAGTGAATGGGCATAGTACCCGCAAGATCTTTCGTATCCCACAAAACAGGGATTATACAAGGAGACATGGTTACAACTGAAGGAAACATGATTACAACTGATTTTAGCTGACCTAAGCCATAACATGTCCAACCCGGGACTTGAACCCTGGACCTCCGCCTCAAAAAGTCAAAGCTCAACCAACTGCCCTATGGGACGTGAACTCCATCTCTTTGTATATTAGCTCAATGGATGTAAAAATGAAGAGGTTTCTTTATTGTATTAATAATCTTTGACATGTTTTTGAGAATTTTTAAAGGGACTTATTTTTAATGGAAGGTCTCTAAGGATCAAAATTTTAGTGTGAATGTTCGATGTAGACTTTCTCTCGCATGACACATACCAACCAACATCAAGCAATGGATTCTCGCCCACAAAATGTCAATATGAGAGGTATTTTTAGCGAAAGGATTCTTAATATCAAAATTTTAGTGTGAATGTTCGATGTAAACTTTCTTGCATGATATGTGCCAATTGATGTCAAGCAATGGATCCTCGATTACAAAATATCAATACGAGAGATGAATTGGTAATATGAGGATTTTCACTACACGAGGAGCCGTAATTGTCTCCATCCTTTCAAGTAGTACTTGCTTGAGAATAGTAAGGGTATATAAAATTTTCTTTGTGATTTGTGATGTTTTGTGTGTGTTCAAAAACAAAAAAGAGGGAATCTATGTGGATGAGTATACATTGATGAGTGCATGTGTGTGCACTCAATGTAATTTGTGTATTTTTTCATGCGTATTTTTACATCCATTGAGCTAATATACAAAGAGAGAGAGCATAGAATAAAAATCCTTTCTTCATAGATCTTTATTTTTGGCTCTAGGACGATCTATAGCATATAGTCGTGTGTATTTTGCTCTTTGGTATTGATTTTTGGGGTTTGCAATCCAATTAGCCCTTGAAACTTGGGCATAAAGGGGATCCTTTAGGTCTGTGTGTTATACTTCCAAATTTCAAGCTAACCAAACTTCCAAAAAAAACGATTAACAGACTTGGTATTATAAGAAAAGGCACATGGAACAATGACTGTATTCTATTTTTTTCTTCCCCTCCCTCTCTTTTAAGACAAGGAAGTTCGGTCAACGATCTACGCTTCCAGATAGCTTGAATTAATGGAATGTACAAAAATTAAGCTCATATCACAAAGCAATGGTTGAACGCCTAGCACATACTAAGAATGACATAGCCGAACTCCAGCTAAGGGTAGGAACTGAGAAGGGATGGCCCTATGAACATACAAGAAGACTGATTTACGACGAGGGTGCCCGATGGCTCACAAATCCTCGAAGGGAACTCATTTACATCTCATCCCATCAAGTGGATGAGCGATATCCTGCAAGCGAGCCCATATAGAGTTGAACCAATGCCCCCAACCAAGAGAGGAAAATGTTTGAACTGGACGAGCTAACACGACTCAATTTCTTCACTTATTGCTTTTTTTAATGGAGGTTCGGCCAAGGCCTACTCCCCCGGGCTTTAACTTTGAAATTGCAATTGTACAAGGAAGGGCATAGTACCCATGGGACCCCTCTTATCCCACAAGAACAGGGGTTTACACGGCTGGGTTGAATGGCGGTCACAACTACCGTGGGGCAAAATATCTGGTGGCACATCAATCACATGTTACATCATTCCGAGGTTTACATGTCCCTCACAAGTGCTGCCAACAGGGGTTGAACCCTCACTCCCCCCCCCCCCCCCCGTCTCAAGAGGCGAGAGGCCCAATAGTCAAGTTTAGAACAGCTCTTAATGACATGATGATTGGATGGACTTACAAGATTGTTTATGTTTTTCTTTACTTTATCGTCTTTGTTTTCTTTCTTTCATCGGGTATCATTGAGAGATTTTTGCTTTACTAGAGAGAGCGAGGTATATATACCATTTCCCTTCTAAGGCTTTATCTATAACCATAGCGGCATATTCTTCCTAGATTGGTCCTCTTGCAACAACAAGAAAACTAACTCTTCAAATGCAATGGGCGCTAAGAATCTTGTAGAATTCTGAAGTGCTGCTAGATCTTCTTCCAATTCACTGAAAAAACGAAGGAGCATAAGGCAAAATAACAATAGCAAGAGAGCATTGTTTGCTTGAAAAGGAACATGATATCCAGGTTTGAGATGTAAAGCTACACTCAGTACCATTATCTCTTTTTTTGGAGGCAAGAAAGAGAGAAAAAAGGGCGGGG
Source organism: Ceratopteris richardii (assembly GCA_020310875.1). Classification (NCBI taxonomy): domain Eukaryota; kingdom Viridiplantae; phylum Streptophyta; class Polypodiopsida; order Polypodiales; family Pteridaceae; genus Ceratopteris; species Ceratopteris richardii. The sequence goes on along the minus strand of CM035439.1, from coordinate 50,069,612 downwards.
GAGGGGGGGGGGGGGGGGAGAGAGAGAGAGAGAAAGAGAAGGGGAAAAAGAAAGGGGGGAGGGTTAGAGAAGTGTGCGCTTCCACACTCGCATCTCAAGCCATCCTAACTTCTGCCATTCAAAGTACGTTCAAATGAATGCAGCTATGCAGCTGCAAGAATCCTCCACTTGAGAGAAATCCTCGTTTTGACATGCCCTCACAGCATATACTTCTATCACCGGAGCCTTTTCTTTTCTTCTCTACTTGCGAAGAAGAGGGCAAATGTTTGTCCTCAATCATGCTAATGCCGTTAGGGAAATGCCGCTACTGCCAACGTCTTTATGACAACCTTAGATCCTGCCCACATGCCCCACCCACCCTTGTCTCACAACTTCCATTACTCTGGTATTTCTCTCACCACCGCTGCACTATGCACTTATCTCATGAATCAAAGAAGAAGCATTGATCTCGGTCACTCTGCCCCCCTCTCACTCCGTTCAGCATCTCCAAAACTTCCAAGACCATGGTGCCCCATTTTGGCTCTCTAATCAACTCTCATCATAAATATGGAGAACTACAGTACATTGTAAAACAGCAATGATTCTCAGAGGGCGATAATCAGGTCACAATTCTCAGAGGTCGATAGGTCATATAATCAGGTCACAATTCTCAGAGGACAATAATCAGGTCATAATCAGGTCACAATTCTCAGAGGCCGATAATCAGGTCATAATCAGGCCGATAACCACCCATTCAGGTCAAGACAGTCCCGACTCCCACCCCCCCCCCCAAAAGTAAACAAATTACATCATTTCCGAATTCAGTCCCAAGGTGTTTTGTCAAAAAAAAAGAACACTAATGAAGCCAACTAAACCATATTTGAGAAAGTATCATCCACATGTTGGAAACCTTCAGCTCTCTATGTATATGAAAACAGCAACAACAGGTAAATAGTGCATGCTAGGGATATCAGATAAAACAATAACTAACACAGTAAAGAACATCTATTATCAGATAAACATAATTAGTACAAAGAAAGTCACTGATTTCATCCTCATTTTTGTCCCGTATTGTTCAGTCAGTTAACTTCCAGAGATTGGATGCACGATGTGTAGTTGCATCACCAATCTGTACAAGAAGTGATACCCACAGACCGTATAGGTCCTGGACAGAACATTTCAGAACTCAGTACTTACACTTGTCAGGAATAAACACCAACAGATAACATGTGTTCATAATTAGCAAAAGCATATAGAAGGAAAGGACGCAGCAGAGGGAACTGAATTGGGGTAAGAGGACCTCTTACGACTGCCACATGAATGCTATGGGGCTTCGGACATGATGCTTTGAGTCCGACCAAGTCAGGCTACCAAAGAATGAACTCATGTCACCTGGGCTGAGAAGCTTAGCAGATGTTTCACAAGTAACAGTGTATGTCTTCCTCTCATACATTTTTGAGAATGACAAGGTTGAGGGCACAACCTTGACAGTAACTCCTGGTGGTGGTTGTACAGTCACCTTATACACAGATCTGCCAGCAGCCACATTAGTAACCGTCCTCATAACTGTTGATCTGAAACGTGGTGATCTAGACTGATCATACACAAATGACAATGAGGGGTAATTCAGGTTGCTGGGATTGAACTCGCCTTTAGAACAGTTGTACTTCCCCTTGGTAAAAAGGGTCAAAATGTCGTCAGGGAACTTCTGACTACACAAAAAATCAACGTAATGTTGGGCATGCGCATCATACACGAGCCCAGGATCAAGGGCAGCATTAGGATTAACATGTCCACTACCATATGCAAAGGGAGTTGCAAGAGTCGAATCCTCTCCTTGTAGTATAATATTTCCCGTATTATCAAGATCATAGGACGTTGTCATCAATGCAGACTTGACTGCAGCTGGGCTCCAGCTCGGGTGAGCAGACTTTATGAGTGCAGCAAGGCCACTGACATGGGGGCAAGACATGGAGGTGCCTGATAGAATGCTAAAATCAACCATTCGGTTGTCTCCAGGTTGCTCTGTAGGTCCAACCCTGTTTGTCCATGCAGCCAATATGTTGACACCTGGTGCTGTAACATCCGGCTTGAGGATCTCCGGTGTCACAGCATTGGGACCTCGAGAAGAGAATGCAGCAATCACTGGAGCAGGCCTTACTTCATACACAGTACCCCTAAAACTGATGATTCCTGTAGGTGCAGATGTCTTGGTAATGTATTCTCTAATTGCATTTCCCTCGGAGTATCCAACTAGGAGAGCAGGCAAAAGATGGCTGTCAGCCACGAGCTCCTCGCCATTCTCATCTCCATTAGCAAGAATCATTCCTGCTCCCCCCGCTTCCTTCACCACAATCCCCTTGGCTGCACGAGCTGTAATGCCTCTGTCGCAGAAAACTATTTTCCCCTTCACTCGGGCAGGATTTAACAGACCCGGAAGGCACAGACGCACAGATTCATTGGCTTTTGAGAAACCAGCGTCTCCAGCATAAATCAAAGGCAGCTGCATACATGAGATACACAGGTTGAGAACACTGGAGAGACTTCACGTGTAGCACAAATGTTCAAGCCAGCGGAAACAAGTAACCAAGTCAGAAAATAAATAGATAAACACTTTCGGATCTTCCATGTCCTTCATGTTAAACGCTATCACGCAATACTCAAAGGTGTAACAGAAACATGCAATTAGGAGGCTCATCTGCTGGAGGAAAAACAACCGAAACACTGCACGCAAAAGCAAGTAATGAGCTTGGTTTGAGAGCCATATATGATATGACTGTACCTGACTACGTCCAAGTCCTTTTCCATTGTAAAGAGATGCTCCAGTGTAAGATGCATTGTTTCCGAGAACGACAGCAGCAGGAAAGCTGCGGTCGATCGTACTTGCTCCAACAGTAACGAGCCATGGAGATATGTTGCCCACAGATTGAGGGATGGGTCCTGAGTTTCCTGCTGACGCAGAAACAAGAATCCCTTCCTCCATGGAAGCAAAGCTTCCTATGGCGATAGGATCCAAGAAGTAAGGCAAGATAGCGCCGCCAACAGACAAAGAAATAATGTCTACGCCATCGGTGATAGCCTGCTCAAACGCAGCCAAAATGTCAGAGTTGACACAGCCTCCTGTCCAACAGGTCTTGTAGGCAGCGATACGTGCGTGCGGAGCCATTCCGCGTGCGGTGCCTGGAGCTTCCCCAAACAGACTTGCATTAAGAACGAAGTTGCCCGCAGCTGTTGAGGATGTGTGAGTTCCATGACCCTCGCTGTCGAGGACAGAACGATACTCAGTGGTCTGATTTATGAGCCCTTGTGAAGCTTCATATCCTTTGAAGAAAGCCTTCGCCCCTATGATTTTCCTGTTGCAAACGGTGCCATGGAAGTCTGGTATCGGGTCGCATCCGCCCTTCCATCGTGAAGGAACCGGTCCTAGCGTCTTGTCATCGAAACTCTCCCTCTCCGGCCAAATTCCCGAGTCCATTACACCGATGATAACATCCTCTCCGTACTTCGAAGCAGGCCAAATTCCGTGGCTTGAACTAAGGCCCATGAACTCTGGCGTCCGCGTTGTCTGTAACTGTAGAATCCCATCCTCCGCGACGGACAGCATGCCAGGCATTTTCTTCAGAGCCTCCGCCTGCTCCACGGTGAGATGAGCTGCGAACCCGTGCGAAACACGTTCATAGACGTACATGGGTCCATGCTTCTCTTCGTCAAAATCCTGCAGCTGCAAGCCTCTGACAGAGGCAAGTGTCGACCTATACCAGTCTTGGGCTGTCGCGAACGCGCTCGGGCGTAGAGCGTTTGACGCATGAACAATGTATATCTGTAGAGAAACCTCCTGCTGGAGCGCAGCTTCACCTGTAATAACCACCAAGAAAGGTGCAGCGAAGACCAAGCAGACGACTAAACGAAGAGGGAACATCATACGGAGAAAGAAGGCTGCGATGGCGCAGTCCGCCTGAGTATACTGTGATTAACAAGCAAGCAAGAGAGCTTGGTGCTCAGCTTGCTATTAAGAGAGTGGATCAGTCACATGAAGTAGGTGTTAAGACAGCTATCTTCCTGGCAAGGCATGTGCAAGTTGAAAACGACCGAGATGAAGCCTGAAGGCCTTTGGGTTTGTACCGGGAATGGAGTGTTTCGATCTCTTATAATGTAAGAAAAGGTTTCTGGGACGGGAAAGCTATGGAGATGTATCGCAGCAGCTCCGCTGGGTTTCACAAAACTCCAAAGCTCAGGCCGTCCATGCTGTCTGATGCACGCTGGCCGCCGGTGGCAGATGAAGTTCGAAACTCAGTACAGAAGCAAAGGCCCTATAAACAGAAGGCAATAACGTGGGGTGAAGCAGTCCATTCGGCGCTCTTCAGCTTTCGCCCAACACGGTGGTAGTAGAAGGGAAGCTTCCAAAACCCGCAAGGATGATGGCTTGGGCGGTGTCCCACGAATCGCGATGAAAACTGTTTCAGAATTCAGCTCCGAGCAAGTCGAAACAACTTTTACCCACCAACACCTCTTTCCCCTGTCGACCAAATTTATGATACAAGATGGCCGTTTTCCCCAATGCCATTTAATGAACGATAGGAGAAGTTGGTCGGATTCTTCACTCTTGACATGAGCTGACCGCCAAGAGGCTATCTGTTTTCAATAAAATATATTTTCGACATGATGTAGAAGTCACATGTAGGATCGATCAGAGGCTTAAGAAGGCGTGCATTTGTTCATTTCAATTGCAGATCTAAATAGAAGAGTAGATCGATGATAAAATTTTCATATATATATATATATATATATATATATATATATATATATATATACTTGTATACAGGGATATGTATATAGATATATACAGGTACATATACAGGTATAGATAAACATATATCTATATATATACATATACAGGTATACATATGCATATAAAGGTATGTATACATATAAAGGTATACATATAGGGTATATTATACATATACAGCTATATATATACAGGTGTATATGTATACATATACAGGTATGGTATACATATACAGCCATATATATACAGGTGTATATGTATACATATATAGCTATATATATGTATACATATACATATTCAGGTATATATACATATATACATATATAGGTGTATATATACACATACAGGTATACATATACATATATAAATATACCTTTACAAGAATACATATACATATATAAATATACCTTTACAAGTATACATATACATATACAAGTATATATACATATTAATAAATAAATATATATATGTGTGTGTATGTGTGTTAAATTTTTTTTATTGAGAGTTGATCTACCATTTTTTCTCTTTCAACACTCTGTTTAACAATTTAACAATTTATATATAGCTGGTTTGCTTTGCTGCTCTGTTTTGATCTTTTGTGCAAAGATTCAACATGTTATCCATACAGCATACACAATTTTTTTTTTATTTTTTTTTCTTCAATGGAGGTTCAGTCGAAGTCTACTTCCTCGGACTTTAACTTTGAAATTGCAATTGTACAAGTGAATGAGCATAGCACCCACAGGACCTCCCATATTCCACAAAACATACACAATTTTGTTGAGCAATATTTTTATGTTTTGAATGTGAATACGTGCTAGCAATGAGAATGTGTCTGTTGAGTGCGAATACGTGCTCAAAAAATGAGAATGTCTCTTTGAATGACAACATCCATGGCTTTATGCAGAGTTGTTTTTAGCGAGCATGTCTGTTTGGATAACAACATCCATAGCTTTACATGGAGAGCTGTTTTCCGCAACTCACCTTCATGAAAGGATATGTGTTATACTTTGATAACAGGGGAATGCAAGGATGTAGATGGTTTTGGACAACAAATCAAAGGGAGCAAGTAAGTTAGGCTCGAAAATAAGCTCGAGAGTGAAAATGGTGGTGTCGCTGAGATAAGGATTTATGTTAAAGCAACACCTTCGGACTTTTATTGAAATTAACACAATTCCTTGCATTGCTGTCTTGGCCTTTTAATACACAAGTGAGTTATATAGCATGACCCTTGATGAGATGAAGTGGGATAATTTTTTGTTCATCCTTCTTCTCTACATTGCATCATGGATTTCATTGTCTAGTAACAACCCGCATCGTTTATCTCAAAGTTTCAATTGAGGGTTTAAAGGAAGCATTCTCATTCATTCTTCTAGCATTTACTCTTTGTCAAGCCATCAAATCAAGCCCAATCTCAAATTGAGAGTGCCTAATATTCTAATGTTCTCACCATGAAATTTGTGCTCTTGGGAAAAAGACTTCATATCATGCCTTGTCATCAATCAAACCTTTGAGACCATCAAGTGCGGCCTCATCCCAATAGATCTTTGAGACCATCATTCCCAAACAATCAAACCTAGTCCACGCTATCCTTGCCTATAGTTCTGACATTTCAGAGCCATCAATACACCTTCCAAGCACCCTTGGATCCTACATAGAAATCCTTGAAAGATAGGGGATGACAGATACACCTTCCAAGATAGGGGATGACAGATACACCTTCCAAGGGCCCTTGGATCCTATATTGAAATCCTTGAAAGATAGGGGATGGCATTCACCTTCCAAGCACCCTTGGATCCTACATAGAAATCCTTGAAAGATAGGGGATGACAAAAAGCTGATTTTTAGTTGTATTATAAATCCAAAAAGTTATTTTATGCATAGGCCTTGAATGGATGGAAAGTTTGAAATTCTTGATTTCTAGGTAGAAAACATCTAGTAAATAAAAGAAATTGTCATAAGATTTTGAGCTTTGTAAAGAGTAGGATTTTGGAGAGTGGTCAAGTGGCCTAGTTGGGGAGTCTTAGGCCTTTTTGTCAAGCAAATTCAATATCTTTCAAATAATTGTTTGTTGTTTTTTTTTTATGATTCAAGCAACACGCTGCAAGTCACTATGGAAGGTCAATGGTTAATGAAAAACACTTCGGTTACTTTTTTTAATTGGCATGTGGGGTTTAACCCTAGGTCCCTAAACCTTTTAGGATCCTAGTGTGGGTCAATTTTCCTGACTTTCCTACTGAATTTTATCCATGGGCCAAGGGGCTAGGGCCCATTATTGGCAAGCTCCTTGGTTAAAAGTCTTTGGGGGGGGGGGGAGTAAACCCTAAGTGGGATCTGCAAATTTTTGTGGAAGTTGATATATCAAAAGACATTAGAACTTCAGTCTTTATCAAAAAATTTGAACGGGAAAAACCTACATGAACTTACCTAATGCATGTTTCAATTGTTATAAGCAAGGCCATTGAGTTAAGGATTGTCCTCTTCTTAAACCTAACCCTAATACTATGGATGAAAACAAGGATTTCAAAACCTCAAATAAGGGACCTCATGTAAATAATGCTCTGGTACCGTAGAAGAAGGATGGAATCAGGTTATTAACAAAAAGAAATTTGTTATGGTTTGTAATGTTGAAGATTTTTGAGGTTGTGCTCTAAGTCTAATAATGTTGATTTTGTTAATGCTTATTTTTCTAATGTTCTCACCATGAAATTTGTTCTCATTAGGGAAAAGACTTCATATCATGCATTGTCGTCAATGAAGCAAGCCTTTGAGACCATCAAGTGCTGCCTCATAGCCAATAGAACTATTTTTTTTAGAGGAAGTTCGACTCAAGCTTAGTCTACCTTTGCTTGAATTTATTGAAAGAACAAATGTACAAGTGAATAGGCATATATATACCCATGGGACCTTTCATGCACGTTAGTGTGGGTGGTTAGGCCTTCTGCCTCTTGAGGCAGGGGCAAGGATTCAACCCCCCTCTATGGCAGGACATGTGTGGGCGTAAGGCCAGTGTAATGCCATCGAGCCATATTAAACCACATGTCTTCGAGTAGTTCTTCTTAGTGTTTGCCTTCGGGCAATCTAGCCCCTGTTTTGTGCGATCACCAATAGATCTTGGAGACCATCATGCCCAAACAATCAAGCCTACTCTACACTATCCTTGCCTATAGTTTTGAAAGTTCAAAGCCATCAATACACCTCCAAGAACCCTTAGATCCTACATAGAAATCCTTGAAAGATAGGGGATGACAGAAAGCTGATTTTGGTTGTATTATAAATACAAAAAGTTATTTTATACATAGGCCTTGAATGATGGAAAGTTTGAAATTCTTTTTTTTTTTTTTTTTTTAATGGAGGTTCGGCCGAAGCCTACTCCCGCGAACTTTAACTTTGAAATTGCAATTGTACAAGGAAGGGCATAGTACTCATGGGACCCCCCTTATCCCACAAGAACAAGTTTGAAATTCTTGATTTCTATGTAGAAAACATATAGTAAATAAAAGAAACTCTCATAAGAGTTTGGGCTTTGTAAAAAGTAAGATTTTGGAGAGCGGTCAAGTGGCCTAGTTGGGAGACTAAGGCCTTTCTGTCAAGAAAATTCAATATCTTCCAAATAATTATTTCTTGTTTTTCTTTGATGATTCAAGCAATGCCTTGCAAGTCACTATGGAAGGTCAATGGTTAATCAAGAATACTTCGGTTACTTTTTTTAAAGTGGCATGTGGGGTTTAATCCTAGGGTACCTAAACCTTCTAGATCCTCATGTGGGGGGTAGCCTTTCCTGACTTGCCTATTGAATTTTATCCATGGGCCAATGTGCTAGGGTCCATTATTGGAAAGGTCCTTGGTCAAAAGTCTTAGGGGGGCATTAAAACCTAAGTGGGATCTGTAGATTCTTCTGGAAGTTGATATATCAAAAGACATTAGAGCTTTGATCTTTATCAAAGATTTTGAACGACAAAAACCTACATGAACGGTTATTTTACAGAAACTTACCAAATGCATGTTTCGATTGTTATAAGCAGGGCCATTGGGTTCGGGATTCTCCTCTTCTTAAACCTTACCCTAATACTATGGATAAAAAAGAAATTTCAATGCCCCAAATAAGCGACCTCATGTAAATAATGCTCCCAATTCTTCATCATTTGAAAAAACACAATAGTAATGCGAGGAACAAGAAAAGGTTTGTGAAACATTTTAACTCCTTCGATGTTCCTCGAAGATGTGTTTAATCCTCTTGATGAATATGTCAACAGGGACCAAGAAGGTCCTTCAAACTCCAACAAAGAAAAATATTCACCCGAATAATGATACCATCAACTATAGTAAGGGTAAGTTTGGAGGTACATCAGTAGGTGGAGATGAATTGAAGAAGAAGGATGGACTCAGGTTATTAACAAAAAGAAATTTGTTATGGTTGGTAATGTTGAAGGTTCCTTAGGTTGTGCTCCCATGTCTAATGATGTTGAGTTTGTCAATTATTTTAATGAGTATTCACAAAATTCCTCTCATAGTGAGGATGTTCCTATGACGCAATGGATGTTAATGAAGTTTCACATAACCTTTTGAGTAAATCCAAAAGAAAGGACCATGTTAGGATATCAAGATCATTGATCAAACCCCCTAGAAACTATAAGAAACGATGTTGGTTTGTTACATTGCTACTCTCTTCGTAGGAGATTGATGTTAAGTATCGGCTTCTATATACTAATGGGTGATATATGCCTATGGTGTGTGTGTTTCCTACAATGTTACTTGTTCGATGTAAAGCCATCAATGTTTGGATGAAAGAATGGCCATTTGTTCCTGGCATTCTTTGTCTTCAAGAGGTGAAGATTGGGGGGTTTAAGGTTAGGGTCAACTTTAAGTTTGTTTCTATCTATCATGAATGGTTCATTACTAATCACGATAGTGGGAAGGTTGGGGCTGATGTGGGCATCTTTACTACCTTCTCTCATCTTATAAGCAAGGTAGATGTTAGTCCCACCCATTAGTGGGTTGTTGTCCCTCTCAAAAGTCCTTTCGATTTTACCATGGTTAGTGTTTATGCTACCGATTTTAGCAACTCCCATAGTTGTTGGGAGGGGCTCTCCTTTCTAGATTTGCCCCTTGTTTTAATGGGGGATTTCAATATGGTCATCAGCCCCCATGATCGTCTTGATGTTAAAGGTAGTATCATCTATGGTGCCAAGAAGTATGCTTAGTTCAACCTCGTGTCCTTTAAAGACTTGGTTAATATATCTCATAACCTCTTGGCAGAATAATAAAAAAGGTAACGACTTATTTGGGACTAGGTTTGATAGGCGTTACTTTAATGCCTCTAGCCTCCAAGATTACTCGGAAGTTAAATGTGAGCTTGGCAACTCTTTCATCCTATTTGATCACCATCATCTCAAGATTTCCCTTCATAAGGGGTGTCTGGTGGTTAGGGAAGGTTGGGCTCATTTGGATCCCTCCTTGCTCAAGCTTCCTTGTGTTATTAGTAATGTCAAAGATGTCATTTCTTACCATTTTGCTCATCAAAGCTCCCTTTTTAATGATTAGAAGAAGATGATTAAAGATATCTCGAGAATTTTCACCCATTATAATAGGCTAGCGGGTCTCCTTATGGGAAGGTATGGATTATGCAAAAGAGTCCAATCAAGAATTCAATTTTTAAGATAGATTTTGATCATGCTTATGATAAGATTGAATGGGATTACATTTTTCAATCTTTGCATGATGTTGGATTTGTAGGAAGTTGTTACATCCAAGGGTTAACTACAAGAAAATTAAGTAACAAATTTTCACAATCATTTAGCCTAGACCACCTAGTTGAGAAGAGAGCATGAATCCACACATATATATATACCTTAGGCCAAGGGGGTGCATGTCCTTGGGATTGGCCAATTGTCCCTCATGCAGACACCTTCCCAAGGGTCATTACATGCCTTCTAATTTCCCAAGGTCTATCACGTGCCTTCTAGTTTCCCAAGGTCTATCACATGCCTTCTAAATCAAATCGGGATTCTTCTAGCAGTACACCCCAAGGTGGAACTTAGAGAAGCTTCTCCCAAGTCTGAGGTTCCCACACCTTAGGATAAATCAAGCCTAAGGTTCACAACCATTCAATTGGGAGCTCATGTGAATAAACACCCCAAGGGTTAAAACACCCAAAGGTTCAAGCATGTTCCAAGGAATTCAAGGGATAAACCAAGGTGAATATACATCATATTCTATCCTTCAGAATCCATACATTTAGCCTTCCGAGTCCATGAATTATACAACATTCTTCCTCCCTTAAAGCATTTTTGTCCTCGATAATGAGTGGAAGTATCACATGTGGAGTATTCCGCCATGCACCATGATTTACACTAAGCACGGTCATCTCTCTCTCTTTTAGATTCATTTATTGTAATCAGATATGAGATACTACCTTCCTGAATCTGAAAGGAAAGGAATCAAAATCCCTGCCCAAATCACTTTTCCTCAATACAAATGAATGTAAATGCATGCCTTGTACTTGTGGACTAGTGAAATGAGTGGATTTCTTTGGTGGTCTTAACTTAATTGTTTCCTTTTGGCATTTTCACAAACCATGAGCTCCATAAAATCTTACATTTCTATACACTTTGTACCTTCCTTAAAATGTATAATGTTTAGGACTATACAATAGCGATCCCACAAAGGGAGAGGAATCTTTAGATGTTCTATATTGATTATATCTTCTATAGTTCCTTGCAAGAACAAATATAGTCTATTTGTCTTTGGTAGTACTTAGCAAAGAGATATGAACTGAGAAAAAGTGGGTCTACTGAGTCCGTGCCAAAACATGCTCAATAAAATGAGGAGTAAATACTAGATCCTCATTCCTTGGCAAGCTAGGCGGACTTATATCAATCACTCAACATTCCTTGAAAGATATTTTTTAATTTTTCTAAGATTGATGAAAGCCAATTCTGGAAGGTTAATTTCTTAACACCATTGTCGTTATCATCCTTTATTTTCTCTAGATTGAGCCTTGGAACATTTCCTTGTTCTTTGAGTTCAATTCTTCATTAAAAACTTTGATTTTCAAGACTTCCTTGATCCAAAGACTAAAATTACATTTTTAAGAGTTGGAATTACTTGTTAGACCACTAATTTAGATATTTACCCAAGTTCCTTGTTCATCTTAGCTTAGTCAATTCTTTCAAAGAATATTAGTACCAAATATCTTGAACTAGATTTGGTTTATACCCAAGATAGTTTCATATAATAACCTCAAAGGTCACCAAAGCTTTGCAAAGATGAACAAATCAGTTCTCTTACTTAACCAATCCCTTTAAGTCCTCAAACCAATTGAGGAGCAATACTTATCAAGCCATCAATATATTTTCTTACTAAATCTTCTATCTATTGAATGGAGCTCAATGATTCAAGTTTTATTTGTTTTAGGTTCCAAGGTCTTGCAAGAAAAGATACCCCTTTCTTGGCACCATAACTCAGACCCTTTGAAGAACTTAATGACCATTCTGAGTCACTTATTCTCATCATCCAAACATTCAAAGAATGATGTCATATCATTCAAGAGTTGAATAGGCTTCACTTTTAACAAGATCCTCACCTTTAGAATTTATCTAAGAAAAACTCCCTAAAGTTTAATACTCATATTTTCCATGCCTTTTGTAGATCTAAAGTTGGCTATGCAAAAAACAATGCATCTTTATAAGAGGATAAAGGATGGCCTAATGTAAATTTCAATATTATTCCGTTTATCCTTTTTGTAAATACAAACAAGTGTATTGGTTCAAGGATGTATATCTTTACACCTTTTAATGAACCTAAGACCTTACACTCAATGGTCTTATCTTTAAGGCTTATCTTGATGTTTCTCTTCGATCTTAAGCCTCCGCCCTCTCTGACCATCAGAGAAAATTCTCAAAGGGATTCATTTCCCATTGTCCCATATGAGTGAGTTCTTTCTCCTGATCCGTAGAACTACATCCTTAATCTTTCTACCTTCTCTATCCTTTTAATGCTATCTGATCATTTCCTATTGTCATAAATTTCATCTTTGAATGCAATATGATGAGAGCAAAGACCAAGATTTCTAAATCTCATTCTAATTAATCTTATACCTCAAAGATTTCCTTATTCATCCATTAACCTTTTCCTTGGTATGATTTATCAAACTATAACACCCTTTGACTAGTTTAATTCATTTGGCTTTCCCAAAATTCCTCCATCCAAGTTAAGTTAAGATAAGACCAATTATTTTCTCCTCTAGATCCTTTCTTCTTCCTTGATTTTTTACCCATGGGATTTGTTGGGGATCTTTAACTCATAGCTTCATGAGTTTTCATCTTGCTTAAGTCTTTAACATCATGTGCATACAACCTTTCAACTGTCCTAATTCTAGGGATCAATAATTATATGTCATCCTTTTGACCTAAGCAAGTTTTCATGCTTACTCATCACTCTTAAGTACCTTACAATGGATATGATTCAAGTCTTGGACTAGCTTATACTTTGGTTCATCCCAAACTCGAATTCCTTCATAAATTCTTGCATATCTGGTTCTTACTTTGTTTGAGTTTAAACCTCAAACACACTTAGATACTTGATATCAAATATAGGAATGCATCTTTTTTCTTCAAAGTATCATACTAATTATACCTTTCTTCACCTCTTTAAAGAGTTTTCACCCTCGAAAACTAAAACCTTTCAAGAAATTGATGTTTATTCAATTTCCAAATTATGAACCCGATTGGAGCTCAATCTTCTTTTCTTTTAAGCTGACTAAGTAAGTCATTGATCCTTGAGTTCAAGCTTCCATTATCTTTGAATCTGGTGTCCCATACCACCAAATTTATTTTAGTGATAGCGTAAAGCTATATGCCCTATACCATCTGATTTACACTTTCACCTTAGTGTAGACAACTTTAGGTTTTACTAAGGGATTGCTTATTGGGAGAACTTTGTTCATCTTAGTCTTATCAAGAATAATCAAAATCTTTTTAAATTATATCCTTAACAAGTCTAGATTTTTTCTTGAAAGGACTGAAGATTGAACCTTCATTGAACTATTTCTTTGATCAGATGCAATCCAATGTATCTATGTTTATGCCATCTGATAATAAAGCTAATACTCTCATACTATATATTATCAATCTATTGACATAATTAAACATATGTCTCAAAGGATATAGTCAATCATAAGCTTTTCCAAATGCCTCATTAACCATATTGGTAAATTGCTTCTTATTCATAGCTTACATTTTGAAGTCGTGGTATTTAGAGTTTCTTTCAACCCTTTAGTATTTCCCTTTTCTCTAAATATGCGAAAAAGATTTTATATCTCTTTGATCTAGAAGCAATTTTCTTTATAATCTTCGAATGGACCATCCTTCTTGTCAAAAAAGGAGAACCTTATTTGAGAAGAAATAAGTTTTTTCAAAAGGAGGAAGTGGTCCAGCCATTTCTTGCTTTAGTTAGTCACTTTATGACATTCTCTTCCCCCATTAGTGTGATCATTATCCTCAATGATTATTTCATTAATTTCATAAGACCTTTGAACTTCATGACATCTTTCATGAAAAGGTTTTACCCATCACAATGTCTAGGGTCTCATGTACAATTTAATTTCTATTTTCGATATCTCTAAAATTCACTACCATTTATAGTTTAATAAGAAGAGAAATCTTTTTTTTTTACTTAAAGCCTTAAGTCCTTTGCCTTGTTGATTAGGCATGCCATGGGTTTTATGGAAGTTGAGGATTCATAAACAAGACTCAAAGCTTAAGGTTTTTCTGTGTGTTAAGGTTTTTTGGCTTCTGAACTAAGCCAACATATAAAAAGCATAAAGGGGGAATAATCATTAAACCCCATACCATTTCAATTTTATGCTTCAATACAAACAATTAAATTCCAAATCTAGATTCCCAAGCAATAGCAGAGCTTTGGAAGCTTTAAGACCTAATAGGTTGTTGATCAATAATTCAACGAGGGGCCAAGAATAATCAAATGAAAGCATAAATCTAAACAAGAAAACACACAAAAACAACCAAAAGTTGAGAGGTTATCTAGCTCAAAACAACCATGGATTCTCATATTTAATCATTCTTCCCCTATTATACTTGTTGCATGAAGATTGGGTGTTGAATTTTCAACATTAATCCTATTACAAGAAGAAAATATTGGAGTTTCGGGAGCAGAACATGCATAAACAACATGAATAAGATGGAGCTTAGGAACATAAAACGCAATGCACAAAATTGTCTTGTTAGGGTACAATCTCAAGAAAAAAGCCTCCAAAGAGGAAATATGCTTTCTAACACACTTAACTATGTTCACTAACATTGTTACCATAATATACTTATAACTCCCCTTAGGAGTGAGCTAATAAAATAAGAGGAAAAACGTTTCCTACCACACTTAACTATGTTCACATACTAAAGCCCCTTGGAAGTGATGTAGTGAAATAAGAACTAGAATTCACAATATAAAGGAGGTACTTGAAAATCTCAACTTTAAATACATGTAAATTTGGCGTTATTAATCACTCGTCAAAATGAAACGCCCTGTACTTTTCAAGTTTACTCAAAGGTGTACTTACACTTGGGCCATGTAAAAACTTTGTTATTTAGGAAACATCAAACTAAATGTCATGATGTGCAATATATAGAAAATGTAAACACCACATAACTTGTCTATAGAGAAAAAAAACAAATATATCCCCAATATCAAACATATTTGTATAGGAATATTGGAGTTAGAATGGTTTTATAATGCTCAATTTTATAACAATGCAATTATTTTTCAATATAGCTTGTTTGGCACAAGAAAATTCCTCTATTACATTGTATAAAAATATTTCTTAGACAATGGTGAAATAACCCAAAGTGTGACATTCCAAAAGAGGAACCTCATCAAGACCAATGATTAGCATATCATCATCATAAATTGTAGTCATTAAAAGTGCATCAGCTTTACACTTTCACATAATAGGTGATTTAGTTCATGTTCCAACAAGTAAGCATGTATTTTTCCACACCAAACACATGGTGATTGCCTCAAACCATACAAATCCTGCATCCCTCATTTTCTTTATGACTATGCACAAAATCATGGGGCTGAAATGCATACACTACCTCTTTTAAATTGTTTAAATATTTAGGCTTAATTTCCACTTGATTTACATTTCGACCATTTACAGGTGCAATTGCATAGATGTTATGAACCATTGGCGCATGGCATGCATGAGAAAAGGTTTCATCAAAGTCAATGCCCTTCTCTTAAGCATATATTTTTTCTATAGTTTTATACTTATAACAATAAGGATCAATTACCATTTCTTCCCAATAGCACTGTTGAAGCTCAAGGTCAAGGACAATCATAATAAGTGCAACAGAGAAGTGGACACACAAGAAGAAGGAGCACATAGGGAGCTCCAAGAGGTGTGTGTCAAATTTTCAGAAGAAATCCCTATAAAATAGTGATTTTCATCACTAAAAACCATGGTAAATATCATTTCACCTTTTTCTAACTCCATTTTCTGCTAGCCGAGGAGTCCTCGAGCTTGAGGAGCATTAGAAGTATAATCCTACCAATTTTCATAATTTTTAGACTCCGTTTGAGTCCTCAAATAAGCCCTGGAACCTAATTTTTAACTAGGCCAGACACTAGGTCTGGACAGGACCAAAACTAGTCCAAAAACTATAAAAAGATCTAGAGAGCTCATTTTTGAGGTTAGCTTGTTTAGAGAATAGAGCTTTGGAAGAGAACTCTTTTGCAATCGAAGCTTTCCATTGTTCCTCTCTTTGATCTTACCTTGTGCGCGTGTGTGTGTGTATGTGTGTGCATGTTTGTGTGCTTTCACTCATGCACTCGTGCCTTCACTCGCTCGTGGTCTTCATACCAGTCCTCATGTCTCTACGGATTGACAAGTAAAGGAGGTGGTGCTTACGCTTGAGCTACACCAAATTTTGGTGCCGTTGTCGGGGAGAGAGCTTCGAGGACAAGCGTTGTGATGCTAAGATCGTAGATTTGCGACGTTGGAAGGTAAAAAAAACAGTCATTTTTGTTCCTTTTCTGATTTTTCTTCTTCATCTTCATCATCATCACCATCTCCATCTTCTTCCATCTTCATCTTCATAGAATTTTCTTGTTTTTTAGTGCATTTTCACCATTTTCATACCATTTTTCATGTATTATTATGCGAGGTGGAGTTAGGAAGTGCAAGGGAGAGCAAGCGCTTGTGTATTTTCATGATTTTCTGCACATACGGAGCTCGCCATTGCTCGACGCTCAGAAATTTGAATTTCTCGCCAAAAAACACGATTCTGTCAGAAAATCACGATTTTCATAAAATTCAAATTTTTTCAAAAAAAATATGATTTTTTGTTTCCCTCTTAAAAGCTTTTTGAAAAGAACAGGATTCTGGGGTCATTCTTAGAATCGGGATTCTCTGGTTGTGCTCAAAATCGCGATGCTCTAAATTTCTCAAAAACACGATTCTGAGAAGAGATGATTTCAAAATCGCGATTTTCAAAAATCACGATTTTCAGCCAAAAACACGATTGTGATCAAACACGATTCTCTGTTGGCAATCACGATTTTCAAAAACACGATTCTCTGTTGGCAATTGTAATTTTCAAAAACACGATTCTTTGTTGGCCATCGCGATTTTCAAAAACACGATTCTCTGTTGGCAATCACGATTTTCAAAAACACAATTTTGATCAAATATGATTTTCATTCAAAATCGCGATTTTGTGATCATTCTCAGAATCGCATTTTTTTACGATTCTCACTCAAAATCGCGATTTTCACGATTTTCATTCAAAATCGCCTTTTTTGGGATTGTTCAGAATCGCGATTTTCATTAGTGCTCAACGTCGCGATTCTCATGATTTCACAAAATCGCAATTTTCACGATTGCTCAGCATCACGATTCTCATGATTTCACAAAATCATGATTTTCATGGTTGCTCAGCATCGCGATTCTCATGATTTCACAAAATCGCGATTTTCATAAGAGTCCAGCATCGCGATTTTTAGACCCCCCAAAATCGCGATTTTCACACAAAATCGTGATTTTTCCAAAAGGTCATGTTTGCCTATTTTGACCCCCATGAGTTTTTTATAAGAATAATGCATTGATTTTCAAATAGGATAATTTGAAGTTGACCCTCAAGTGGGACTAGGAAACCAAAGGGGCTCCAAGGGATTTTGAGCAATACAAAGGGGAATTTTGGGACTAGAAGACGAAGCTTATGAACCTGAGATCTGGTAGACACTTAGGCAAGGATAAACAAAGCATTAGATCTTTTGAGGCTAGTGTCAACCACACAGTTAAGTCTTGGGCACAACAACTAAGTGGTTATCCTTACGTACAAAGTTCAGACACAAGTGATTCAGAAATGTCTTTTAACATGGGGAAACCTGTAGGTGGCTCAGGAACTGCCTATCTACAAACACCCGAAGGTCCATATAAGACACAATTGGAATATATTCAGACCAACCGATTAGGTGCTCGCATCTATGAGAACTGCCTAAGGCGATCAGCTATCCAACTCAAAAATCCAGATCAACCATTTGGACTTGAACACCCAGTAGTTAAGTTTGAAGAAGGTTCATACATTGAGATAGCAGACCTAGAACAAGGAATTGTAGGACAAGGACCCCAGACTCCTAGAGGTAAGTCAGTTTTGACCAGAGTGATCACTCCCAGATTGGATCCCTCAAGACAACAGTAACATAGAACTATTCTTGAATAGAGAAATAGAGGAAGCCTTTTGGAGATTCAAGCCAGATCAACCTAGCCAATTGGGCATAGTCATCATCTACGAGTTCAAGGATCCAGAGATACCAGGCAAAGTTGTCTATCTGGATAACACATCAGAGAAAATGTTCTTGGTAACAAAACATGATAGACATGCATATACTTGGAAGAGTGAATTGATTTTCCCTCCACCAAGATCTAATGTTTCCCATGGCCTCCAAGGAGTAGGATCATCCCAAGCTCATGAAGCCCAGAGAGAAAGAACTAGAGAGAGACCTGAGGTAAGTTTTGCACACACTATAGGCAGAAATAGATCAGGATTTGAAAATGAAAGACTTGAAAGAGAGAGACATCAAGCACATAGGCAACAAAGAGATGAACATGATTTTCCATTACCTAGACCTCGAGAGCACCCAAGAACCCTTAGACCCACTCAAGTGATCAAGGCAATGAAGAATTATTTTGATGGGACAGGAGATCCTTATGATCATGTTGCCGAGTTCAAACAAGTGTTAAGAGCTGAACAGGTTGAGGATTTGTTCACCTAGTACGAGGCATTTGGTTTGACTCTTAAGGGCACTGCCTTAGCTTGGTTTCAACCACTGAGTAGTCGCAACCATCGCGATATAGGTCAATTGTTAGACGAATTCATTGTAGAATTTTCCAAGAGTGGTATCAGGCATAACACATCATCTTTGATCCATAGCTTCAAGCAGACACCCCAAGAAACAATGCGACTAGCAGGTAGAAGGTTTAGACAGTACCTAGAAAGATGCCCTGCTCCAGAGTTACCCACACCAACCAAACAAGTGGCTTTGTTTTTAGATGGCTTACTAAGCACCAAGTTAAGATCATATGTGTACTTGAAAGAGCATAGAAGCATAGAAGAGTGTGTACGGACCTGCATTGACATAGAAGAAAACTTGGGTGAGGAGTTAGGATTATCCAAACTCTATCAAGACTTTGACAATTCTACTAGTCATACCTCCAGAGCCTCCACTGAGCTGGATGAGATAGTAGAGCAAGTTGCCAAGAAGCTAGGAGTTCAAAATAAACAAATACCAAGAGTCACCTCATTGAACCGGTGTTACACTTGTGGAGGCGACCACATGGCTAATGTATGCCCATTGCACAACCAGAACATGAGAGAAAGGAATGCTCCATATTGCACTATTGAGAGAAAATACACGAACCACACGGCTCAAGATTGTCCATACAATAGACAGGCTATTAGACAGAATTATCAGCAACCTTACCAACAGGGTAGGTATCAGAACCAATACCAACTGCCATATTATCGACCACAACAACAGTATCAGGCACCATATAGGCCACAACCAGTCCTAGGAAACCAACCACCAGCGCCTGCCAATGTAATTCCAATTAAGTATGCAGTGGCAGAAGAGAACCTTAATAGAGCATTGGTGCCAGTGACCCCACTGATCTCAGAGAATGACTCTCATGCTCATAGTTCAGACTACTCCCATGAAGGTAGTCCACATGCTTATTACACATAGTCACCTGAACATAGTGAGATTTACCCGTATCAATATGAGTCACCACCTATGGAACAAAATTGGGAGCCTGAATACTCCAATGTCATGTACACAAATGCTAACCCTAGGCCCCAATTGAAAGTAAGACCACAAGCCCCTAGAGGACCATGTTTCAGATGTCAGGGTGACCATTTCATTCGTGAATGTCCCCACTCACCAACTCTGGGCCAAGGACAGAACATCATGATACAAGCCTTTTGTCCTGAGTGTGGTAAAGACCATCTCCCCAGAGATTGTCCAAGAAACCCCTCTAGTGCGCCCAAGGTCACACCCATAAATGTGGTAGGCTTAGTGGTGGATTCAAGTGCTAGTAGCAGTAATGTGGCTCCTGTACAAGCAGTCACTAGGGCACAAGCCTTAAAACAGGATAAGCCAGCTGAACAATCAGATTCAAGTGAATCAGGAGAGCCTAGCAAGTGGAAAACAAGAACATGGAAAGATACGAGAGAGAAGACCAATCGCAAGTGGAATAAAAAGTTATCAAAATTAGAAGAAAGCCTGAAAGAAGCGAAAACAAAAATCGATGACATTACGTCTCAAAGCCCCTCCCATGCTAAAACTCCATCTACTCCACCTCATCCCACCCCACCACCCATTGTAAATAGGCCGCAACCAAGGTCTGTTCTTGCAGATCCAACCCGAGAAGGCTTGGACATGATGTTCAAGGCCTACCAGACTCGTCTTCAAGAAGGGCGAACAATTGCAAACCTAGACAAGAGTTACCCTAGAGCAGATTTAGAGATTGAACGGATGAAAATGTGCATGAAAATGGTAGAGCAAGCTCAAGCTATACTCGAGACTAGTCATAAGTTCAAACAGACAAACTCTGTCAAACCCGATTTGCATTTCCAGGGCTTACTACAAAGATTAGAGCAGTTGGTAAACAAACCACAAGTTTCTTTACCTCCACAGGCTCAACCAGTTATTGAAAGAGGAAGCTCACCACCAATGGGAGCTTATGTTCCTAATTCCACGGATGCTGGAATACCTCCTTCAATTCAACAGTACTCTCAAGAGTTCTTGCGGGAAATACAAGAAGAGAAATGGGCCAAGGAGAAGGGTAATTCCCCTCCTATTCCTAAGATTGATGATCTTCATGATCAATTTCCCCAAGACATTCCATCCATTTACGGAGATCAAGTCGAGCAACAAGAATATGAAATGTTAAATTTTGAATCTAATACCTTAGAAGAATTGCCTCAATTTCCACACCCATGGGAATCTGAATCTCTTCATATCAGAGCTCCCACAATACTGGTAAGAAATGAAGACTCAGTGGTTCCAAGGAACACTGATGTCGTGAAGAACACTAAGGTTCAATGTCATCTCATTGTAGAAGAGCTGCTCAAAGCAAAACTCGAGCTGTGGAATCATGTGAAGGATCAGGTCCCAGAACTTGAGTCGAATATGCCAAAAACAGGCCCTAAGAAGAAAGTACCAGAGATACCTCTAGACAAAATAGGGAACATGTGTGAGGGTGAAGAAGGTAATACTTATCTTCCAATCACCTACCAAGGTTACACAACCAAAGCAATCATAGATTCAGGTGCTGGTGTTGCTATTGCGACCACCTCCTTGTGGAAGCAATGGGGCAAGCCCACATTAAGACCAACTAGAATGAAGCTTCAAATGGCCGACGGTCATTTTGAAAGACCTCTAGGATTGCTTGAAGGGATAACTCTAACCACTTGTGGTGTAGATTTTGATCACACCTTTGCTATATGTGACTTTGAGAAAAATAATGTCTATGAGATGATTCTAGGAAGACCCTTCCTACGACAATTGCAAATTGTAAAGGATTGGGGAACCAACTCCTTGTACTTACAACACTTAGGGGTCACCACCAAGGTCAATTTGAAGGATTACACCTTCAGAGATGTACCACCCCTACAGTGGAATCCTATCCACAAAGAAAAAGAAGATTCTATCTCTGTGCATTGTGGAAGTTCACCTGATCCATCATGGTTGCATGAAGATACTCATTTGTGGACATGCAAGGTCGCGGAGGAAGAGGAAAAACACTTAAAGGCAAGAGAAGAAGGAACTTCTCCAGGGGATAGACCAATTAAAGACCCAGCTTATACATTGATGATCTTTCCAGATGAGGAATTTGAGCCTCATGGTTGGGCAAAAATCTTAGCTACCATGGACATTGCAGTCAATGAAGAACAATGGACACCTCATTGTGATGAGGAGGGTTATGATATTTTAGTGTTCATGTGTCAACCCTTACTAGAAGAATGTGACCCTAGTGATGTCATAGAAGAAGAAGAAAAAGAGGATGATCTAGAGTCCATTGTAATGGATAGTTGCTTTAACTCAGAAAAGCACTATCTAGAAGATATAGGAGTGTTTACCCAGAAAGAAGAAGAACCTCTCACAAGTATTAAAACGGTAAATTCAAAGGATGGAAGTGAGAGCAGTCAAAAGAAAAAGAAAAGAAAAGCAGTGAAACAAGAAGAGGAGGAATCATTGTTTGAAGTACTAGAAAATTTCAAGAAATATGAAGTTGAAGACCAAAAAATTTTGGTACGAATGCCTAAGAGAGAGGCCATCATCGGAGAATCATATGATAATACAAAAAAGACCAAGAACATTGTAGTGACCATTGAAGAGAACGAAGAGAGATGCACGTATATAGGAGATGACCTAAGTGCAAGAGAAGAAATGGAGCTCGTAGCTCTATTGAGGGAATATAGGGATGTGTTTGCATGGCACTATAGAGACTTGAAGGGGGTAGATCCGAGAATTTGTTCTCATACTATTCCCATGACCGCTGATGCCAAGCCCACCAAACAAAAGCCCTACACATATAATGATACTTATGCTGCAAAGATAAAAGAAGAAATTGATAGGTTGATTGAAGCCGGATTTATCTATGACATTGAGCATACTGAATGGGTGTCCCCTATTGTAGTGGTGCCCAAGAAGAATGGAAAGTTGCGAGTATGTATTAACCTTAAAAAAGTTAATGCCACTACAATCAGAGATAGCTATCCACTTGCAATCACACAACATTTATTGGAGCGTGTTGCAAGCAAGGAAGTTTATAGCTTTCTTGAGAATATGCACACATATACTCAAGAAAAAATTAGACAATACACAAAGTATGTTCAAAGGTAATATGCTCCAATTCATGATAATACATGTAAAAGATGATGATATGATTCAAATTTAACTACAAACTAACACAATAAATAATCACAACCCATGATTATCAGATGATCTATATGATTCTTTAGTGGATGCATCGCTTTCATTGCAAGTGGGATACCTCTTATCACTTGTACTAGAATTGGGCAAGAAAATATTACAAAGAGTAGTAACTTAGGTTACTGCTCTTTGGTGATTAGTATCTTTCGTGATTAGTAACTTAGGTTTTGAATGCATCTTTGGTGGATTTGCAGGATCTAGTGCTAGAAAGTCTAGCACTAGTAGGAATTCCACAAGAATCACTAGTGAATGTGGATAATTGACGGCTAATGATTAGTGTGGCAATTGGACGTTTGAAGCTACAATAATTATTGATGGATGGTTGACATTTGAAGTTGTAGTAAGCACTTGGATCCATTCGAGGTGAAGATGGCCGATCATTATAGAGTATATCTATTGGGGGTATTCTACAATCAAGAAATTCATGTAGCAAGTCTATATTTTTAAGTAAATTTTATAGTGGTGCGACTACATGAAATACATTCTTCTTATCTGATGATCATAGTGGAGGGCATTGTCAAATGACAAAGAGGAAGAATTTTTGGAAAGGAATGCTTCTTTAGTACCTACTTTTGAGGTGGATGCATTGAGGATAGGTGATTTAGTGCAGCCATATGAACAAGACAATACAAACATTGGGGATCTACAAAGGTAGGAGACAATAAAGATAATTAAATTGGAGAATAAGGATATTTCTAATGCAAAGTCTAAGCATGAGAGTGCTCAACGCATACAATAATGTTACATAAATACAAGTTCTAAAACAAAGGACAAAGTATCCTATTTAAAATCATCAAATGCTACTTAGAACAATGATGACTGGAAGAGCTTTTGCTAAAAAGGGGATTGCTTTTGTTGGACCTACTAGCCCCCCAACCAAAGGCTCACATGTAGAATACATAGTAATGGCAATGGATTTCTTAACAAAGTGGGTTGAAGTTAGAGCTACTAGAAGATGTGATGTGGAAATGGCTACCAAATTCCTTTTTCAAAGGCTTGAAATCCTTCTAAGACAAATACCACCTATCAAATTGGATATCATCACTCATGTCCAATAACTCCACCTCAAGTTCCTTCAACCCCTTATTATGCTATTTCAACAAGATATTATATGTGATTGTTTTTGCAAAATCCACTTGGATCATCATTATCCTCTTAGATACACCTGTGATCCTTTCTAAGATTTTATGTCTTTCATTAACTCCTTCTGATTTGTTAGAATCTCTTTGAGTTTTGATACATGTCTTGTCAACATAATATTTTTATGTATCTAGTCCGTCGAGTGTTTGTTTAGACATATTGCTTCCTCAAATTCCTTCAACTGCATTTATAGTTCTTATATGTGCTTCTCAGATTTATCCAATTCCATTTTCAAGGTAGACAAGTAAGAAGTTTTAAAACATAACGATCTCTAAATTACTTGGTGCAGTTGATGCACTTGGAGCATTGACACTCGTTGCCAACTATTTATGCTTAGAATTAATTGGGGGCTTCAAAAACTTCACTAGTGATGCCTTCATCTAGGTTTGCAAAAGTGAAACTATTAGAACCCCTCGTATTATTTATCTAGGTGTCACATATAATGAATTACTCTATGAATAGTGTTCCAATGATTCTTTGGATCCCAACTATTGGGCTGATATGGTATTTTCCTTGGAATGATGGTAGATTGTCTCCAAACAGAGCCCAACCTTCTTATTTTTTTCTCATCTTCGCCTTCATGAAAATCTTAGGTTGAATTCTAGAAAATGCTAACATGAAATAATCGATCAAATGACATCTTTATATCACCTCTAGTGAAGCAAAGTTCTCCTTGGATAGGTACTCTATCAGAATAGTAGATAGAAATGGTCCAAGAACCATTTGTACCTTGCACTTTGAAAACATCTTTACACTTGCTCAGGGTGTTAAATCGGTGTAATATCCTCTTGTAGTGTAAGGTATGCCAAACATATCCCCCATCACCAAATTTGTTGCCTTGCCAAAACCTATGTTACTAGTGTTCAACAAATTAAACACTTGTGCAACCAAGTTCTTTGTTAGAATGAAATTTCTATACACCTTGATATCATTAAGGCATAGATGTGATAAAATTGTGGCCGAGGAATATCATGCTATCTAGTGTTTCTATCATAGTCGGCAAATCCCCAAAGCCCCAATCTCCATATCCAATCATCATTTCTATGTTGAGCAAGTGGAAGCTTATGTTGAAATTCCAAAAAATACATCCCTATGATTCAATTATGCATGTCTCATCCATGTGCTCTAACTCTACCTCTCGATCATCTTCAACTACCATAATTTCTTGAATAGTGGAGTGCAATGTTGTAATATAAAGCTACCAATATTACAAATAATTTAACAAGCAAGACCACCAAGGGGAAGAGAGAGCACTTCTCCACCCATCAAACTCCACCCTTATATATGCATCTATGGACTAGTGAAATGGGTGGATTTCTATGATGGTCTAATCTCAATTACTTCCATTCAACACTTTCACAAATCTCGAGCTCCATATAATCTTGGTGCCAATTAATCTTATATCTCAAAGATATTTTTGTTTGACCAATAACACTACTTTGGCATGATTTATCAAACCATAAAGGGTTTGATCCTTTTGACTAGTCTAGGTCATTTGCATTTTTCCCAAATTCCTCTAGACAAGTTTGTTTTGAGATAAGACTAAGTATTTGTCTTTAGATCAATTCTTCTTCATTGATACTTACCCATGGGATTTACTTGGGATTTGTAGCCCATACCTTCATGATTTATACCTTGCTTAAGTCTTTAATATCAGTTTGATGTTCGCATAACCTTTAATTGTTCTTCTTCTAGAGACTAGAAACTATATGTCATCCCTTTTAGTTGAGTAGTAAGTTATACTTTCCAAATGAACTTTTCTAATTATTCTTATTAATTTCAAGTACTTTATTATGGATATGCTTCAGTCTTTGACTAGCTTATGCTTTGGTTATTACTAGATGGGAGTTCCTTTATGAATTCCATCCTTGCATATCCGATATTCCCTTTGTTTGATTTTAAATCTCAAACACAAGGTACTTGATATCAAATGTACTCCCTAACTTTCACAAAATCCAAGGAATGTATCTTCTTCTTAGAACTATCATATCAATGATACCTTTATTCCTCCCTTAAAGATGTTTTGCCCCTGAAAATTACAAATTTTAAGAAAATTGATGGCCATACAATTTTCTAAGTATTTCAATTCTTTACTTTTCTTCTTCTCCACATATATCTTTTTTCTTTGAAGATTTACAACTCTTTACCTTTGAAGCAAATCTCTTTTGAAGTTGCAAATAATTCATATTTTCCATAGAAAGGGGAGAACTATATTGGGAAAATAATTAAATGCTTTGAAAAGATAATATCTTTCATGATTTTGAAATATTGTTTTTAGACTAACCCATCACTATTTGTAGAATTTTCAAAACATTTTCTAGTTTCTGTTGTGGTTCTCTTTCAATCTAGGCTCTTCTTACTACCAACTCATGGTTCAATAAGAAGAGAAACATTGTTTGACTTAAGGCTTAAGTCCTTGGCCTTGTTGATAAGGTATGCCATAGGTTTTGTGGAACTCAAGAATCAATCAAGGGAAGTATATTCAGACATTAAGATATGATGGAGGAGGCTGAATGTTCCACATGGTTTCTTTTTGGGTCTAAATAGTATTGTACATTATTTGATTGAGAAATTAGGGATATAAGGCCATTTTTGTGACAAATTCTTTTTCCCTGATTACATGTGTGAACATGAATTTGAACTTGGAGATGATGTTGATTGATCATGCATGATCTGATCACCATTAACTTTTTTTGTTGATTGCCATTGATATGCTAGTCATTGATCTTTGGATAAGGTGATTGTTTATGATTCAATCATTGGTGTTTGTTTGACAAATGATTGAAAATTATCTTTTGATCATTGGTTATATGTATAAAATCACCATTGAACTTTTGGGAGGATTGATCATCAATCATGGATGATATTTTGGGTGACTGACCATGAATGATATTTTGGTGGCCAATCATACATGATCTTTGTATAATGATCATGTACACTTGAGGATGATCATGTGCATTGGTGGGTGACCACTTAGGAGTTTGGCAAGGAACATTCCATTAGGTCTTCTTATGACCTCCGAGTTCATCTAAATTGCATCTACACTTCATGAATTTATTGAATAAAGGTTATGGGCAAGACCTCATAGTAGTCATCAACATTTTTTGATGTTGTTGTTGAAGAAGAGGTGACTACACTAAGTTGGTTGCATTATGAATTTTTGGAACTTGTAGGTATGTCACCTTGGGTGCTTGTAATTCCACTTGTTAGTAGAGTCTTGAACCCCATGACAAGAATTCCTATCCTTACTCTCGCTCTTACCTCTCTCACGGTGGGATCATTTTGATGAGGATTGGACTTTTTGGAACTTATGTTATATGGTTTCCAATACCTTGAGAATTAGGTTCTTTTTGCCTTTCTTTTTTACTTTGAAGTTCTTCTTTAAGGGTGCCTTTTTGGGCCGTTAAGGTTTTCTATCCATGTTATAACTTCTTGGCTTTTGGATTAAGCCAATACATAAAAAATATAAAAGAATAATGATTATTAAGCCCAATGGCATTAATATACCACTAAAATTTTATTATTTTTCCTTCATACAAGAAGTCATTTATATCTTAAGCTTAAACTTAATGAACTTGATCTCTCTCTTGGCCCATAACCCATGTATATGTGCTTCCTTTCATTGATATGCATACATGGTGTATGCCAAAAACATATACAAGTTTACTAGAAGATGCTTAGAATGCACAAGATCCAAATATTGAAACCCTCAAAACATGCATGGAATGTCATCTTGGAATTCCATTTTTATGCATAATTGTACATTCCACATATGCTCATTGTGCCATACGATAACATCATTCAATGTTCTTTACTAACAATCTTCATCTGTTGAGTCCATTCCATGCTAATGAAAAGCATTTTGTTATTCATATATGTCTAAATGCAAAACTTAAGTGATTGAATATATGCACCATTCAATGTCCATTTGGACTTCACCTACTCCTTTTGATATGCATATTTATGTGCATTACTTTAGCATGACAAAGAAAGCAAACATAAATGAGAGAAAATAGAAATGGTACTTATCTCTATCCTAGCTACATACATCCTTTGATTCCATTTGAATGCTTCAAAGTTGAGGTTGAGATTTTGGGACATTTTTCCTCTCCAAAGCTCCCATGTCCTTCCTTGGGCATTTACATACTTACTTCTATGCCCAAATATGTATTCAACCTCGAAAAAACTTTAAAGATGCCTAAACATATACTTGCATTAATATATGAAATCCAATTATGCTTGCCACCACCTATAAATTGAGTTCCATGCATATTCAATGCATGCAAATACTTAATAAAATAATTTCCCAAATCCATGATGATAAAACTAATACATGAATATAAAGCATGCCTGCTTTGCATCACATGATATATCGAATGCATGATGAATTCAAAGCTAGATAAATGAAAGAAAAAGTACTTAGGTTTGGAAGTTATGTCTTGTTGAATTTAAGAATGAAGAGGCCACTCCTTGTATTCAAGCCCACATCTTCCACTCGTAACTCCATGCTCTTCTTCAATATCTTTTTTTCTCATTGACATCCTTATCTTGGACGTCTATTTGGTTTTAGAAATGCGGTCAAACTTACAATCTGTGGCTGAACAGGCCACTATATGTTTTATTATAAAACATATACAAAAGTCTTTGACAGCCATTTGGCCTTTCATATGGACACTAATGGTAATGATCTCCCACTAAAGACCATATGCCCATCAGGCGGGAGGTATAGTTTGTATACTTACACTCATGTATCCCTTTTTTTTCTCCCATAGTTCACCTGATGGACATGTTACACAATATACAAGTAACTATGCAAGATGATGAACCAAGTAGTCTCCATTAGGTGACAACAATGCCAAAAGCTATCCTATGGTAGAGCTTTAGAGAAAAAATAAAGGATACCTGAGTGTAAGTATACAAACTATACCTCCCACCTGATGGGCATGTTATACAATATACAAGTAACTATGCAAGATGATGAACCAAGTAAGCTCCATTAGGTGACAACAATGTCAAAAGCTATCCTATGGTATTGCTTTAGTCAATCTAGAACATTATCTTGAGTCTGAGCCTTCTCCAAAATAATGCACTGAGTGGCTAAACAATCTCTAATGAAGTGATACCTCACCTCAATGTGCTTGGTCTTTGCATGATAGACCAAATTCTTAGCCAAAGCAACGACACTCTAACTATCACTGAGCAAACAAGGTACATGATAAGGTAGACCCATTTCACAAGAAAGATGAGAGAGACACAATGTTTCCTTACATGCCTCTATCCGATATGAATTTAATCTTATATACCCATTTACATGGTAAAGCTTTCCTACCCTTTGGCAAAGGTACCAAATCCCAAGTACCATTCATGTGAATAGAATCCAATTCACTCTTCATGACATGCTCCCACTTGACATGATCCTTTGTCTCCATAGATTTGTAACAAGAAGGCTCACCAACATCTATTATCATAAAAAAATCCAAACCTCAAACATATCTATTAGGTGGATGCAAGACACTATCTCAATGGTTGTTGAACAAGATCATTTGTAGACTGATCTACCTAGAAATTCTCTTAAACATACCTAGATGTAGCATTCTTATGCATGCTAGTTGGAGGATTAATATCCTCAAACACCAATCTTCTCTCTTCAGCCTCCTTAATGGGTTGTTTATGTATCTTAGATTCATTGAAAATTACATCACTACTTATGATCATTGACTGTGTTTCAAGATCCATTAAATGATATCCAAATTGGTTGTCTCGACCATATCCAAGAAAAATGAATTTCTTTGACTTATGGTCTAGATTTTGTCTAAGATTCTTGGGTATATGAACATACAATTCATGATGCATCAAAATTCACCTTGCCTCTAAAGATCACACATGTCATGCTCCAATTTACTTCAAATTACCTTCATTTGGGCTAGATCCATACTTTCTCTTTTGAGAAAATACCCACAGTATTCGTCATCTAAAGTACTCTCTCTCATAACATTTTGCAAAAGCCAAATTTCTCTCCACAAAAATACCTTGTGCCCTTCATTGGCATTAAGTAACGAGCATTTTTCCTCACCTAAGGGACTATCACTTGCATCTTAGGTGTTATTTTGTAATTGAGTAATCAACCACACTTATCACCCCTTTTGTTGGCCCTAAGTTACCCAATCCAACCTTGTATCTAAGGGGTTGGTTTATTCCCTAAGGGCTTCAAACTCTCATCATTTGGCACTCCAAGTTCTTGTATCAAGACACTTTGTGTGTTCCAAAGGGTTTCCTTTTTGGGGTACCATACCCTAACATTCATGCTCCATTTGGCACTAAGTGCCCAACTTTTGTGGAGAATGAGTTCTCTTATGCGCAACAAAAACGTGTAGTGAACCCTTGTATGTCGAGCACTTAGACAAATAGCTGCACCTTAGATAGATTTCTGCTCTCAATAAGAACCTCAAATGGACTTGTGCCTTTAGTCAATCAAAGTAGACAAAGAGAGCTTTCTAACAAGCTATAAGTAACTTAATTTGGACAAGTTTTGACTAGGAAACGCAACTAACAAAGATCAACTACCTATCCACATAAGTATGCTAAAGAACTAAACTTCACTCTCGGACTGATAACTCCTTGAATATATATGCTTTGAGGATGCTCTTTGGGATAGATGAAGTAAACAAAGTAAACACAAATAGCCTTCCAACAAGTTAAAAATCAAGTAATTTGGATGAGTTTTGATCAAGAAACTCAACTGACCAAAATAGACCACCTCAGCACACAAGTATATTGAAAAATTGGACTTCACTCTGTGACAAATATCTCAGAGAATATAAATCCTTTGAATGAGATAGAGATAAGATAAATGCAAAGAGCTTTCCAACAAGCCAAAAATCAAGGAATTTGGATATGTTTTGGTTGGGAAATATAATCAACCAAAATAGACTACCTGTCTACACAAGTATGCTGAAAAACTAGACTTCACTCTTTGACTCATATCTCACAAAATATATAATCTTTGAAGAAAAAACTTGAGATAAAAATATACACGAGATAAGCTTTCCAATGAGTGTTTAAACGCAGGAAATGGTTACATATACACTAAGATATGAGCTTCACAACAGAGCTATGTACAAAATGACGTGCGTCTGGAAGGAGTCTATGGGAAGACAAAATGACAAAATGACCAGATCCAACTATTGGGAGCTCTTGCCTCTTTCTCTCCTTTGTTTAGAATGTGATCCCACTCCACTTTTATAACCAATGAGCATGTGAAGAAGAAGTTTGTGCCTCCTTGTTAACTCACCACTTTGCCCACTACATGCCACTGACTACAAGATAGATATTGTATCTTTTACTCATCATGAATTTTGACTAGACTTTTTTTTTTCTTTTTTGTTCTCTTCTTTTCCTTTATCTTTATATTTGGTAAATTTATCCAAGCATAGCTCATATGAAAATGAGCTTGTACATTTATCTTCAACACTCCCCCTCAAGCTCATGTGGGGGTTATCTTCAACCATGTCCTGCAAATTTATAACATCCTTGAAACCTTTGAGTTTAGAAGCATCCAAGAACTTTGTAAACATATTTGCGACTTGCTCTTTGGTTCTGATGAACTTTATCCCCACATCTTTGCTCAATACCTTGTCCCTTACATAATGGTAGTGGACCTCTATGTGCTTGCTCCTTGCCTGAAACATAGGATTGATTGCCAAGTAAATACTTGACATGTTATCACCTTATATAGGGATGGTTCCAACTTGCACTTCAAGATCAGCCAAAAGATTTTTAATCCACATTGCTTCACATGTGGCAAATGCTAGTCCTCTATATTCAGCCTCCATGGATGAAAGTGCAACAGTAGGTTGTTTCTTTGAGCTCCATGTGATAGGTTTGCTTCCTATCATGAACACATAACCTGAGGTTGATCTCCTATCTTCCTTTGAACTTGCCCAATCAGCATCGCTAAAGCCTTTGACCTGCAATTCTTCATCAAACTTGTAAAACAAAGCATGATGAACTATATGATTTATGTATCTCAACACTCTCTTGGCTGAATTTAAATGTTCACTTTGTCGGGGCTTGCATAAACTTAGAAAGTACACCAACAACATAAGATAAATCAGGTCTTGTAATGTTTTCATAGATTAATGATCCTACAATGCTTCAATATGTCATTACATCTTCCAATAGTTCTCCATCATTTCAACAAATCTTTGTATTTGTGTCCATGGGTTGAGTGAGTGGTTTGTATTCACTCATTCCAAATCTGAAAATAACATCCAACAAGTACTTCCTTTGCATCAAGTATATGCCACTCTTTCCATAAACAACTTCAATTCCTAAAAAATATTTTAGCTCTCTAAGATTTGAAATTTTAAACTCCTTACCAAGCTTCCTTTTGATATCTGTAATCCCTATAACATCATTTCCTGTTATAATGAGGTCATTGACGTATATGCAAATATATACCTCTCTACTTTCTTCCTTCTTCATGTACAATGAAGGATCTGCACTACTTGGGTTGTATCCACACTTAGTTAGATATTCTACCAATCTTTGATTCCATGCTCTTGGTGCTTGATTCAAGCCATAAAGTGCCTTTTTTCAACTTGTGTGTACCTAAGTCACGAAGTCTTAGGGACTTGTGTCAAAGAGACTAAATCTCATTTACCCCACAAGTGCGTATAGTGGTGGATTGATACATGTTTAATTATCAATCCGAAGAACCACATGAACCAAGTGTATGAGGACGTGTGCACACATGATGGAAAGTGAAGTGGCTTAGCTGAAATGCATGTAAAAAGACTAAACTACCTCTCCAACTCACTATATCTCAGGAAATGTCTATCGCGATACCACTTACAGTAGCAAGCACAAATTCGAATGTTTCTCCCAGCTCTGAACTCCAAATATGGTGAATAGCGGGTTCCTTTCGAAGCTCTTGATTGGACATATCTATTAGTCTATTTTCACTCGAATCTGACAACCACTCTTCAAGTTATGGCCAAAATAGTGAATGGTGGGAAACACCTACACTCGCAATGGGAAGGGATAGACAACAGTCCTACACACACATTTCAAGCATTACACACAGAAAAGATCATAGAAAAGATGGAAATCAGTAGGGAAGAAGCAAAATCGAAATTTCAGTTCTCCTTCTTCACAATGGAAAAAAGTCTTTACAAAGAGTCACAAAGCGACTTATATACATATGCCCTAAAAATGGTCCTTTCACACATGAGACCAACACTTTATTGACTAATCTCTAACTTCCAACTATTTTACAAGAAGTATGTTACAATGATTTGGGGCTTATGCATCTAGGCTCTTTATTGGTGGTTGTCTTTATGTACTGGCGTGTTTCTTCTTTGACTAACCCATAAGGTACATTGAAAGGCTTCATAACCTGTTCTAGATTCTTGCTTTCAATATTTGCTTCTTTCATTACTTGGATTACTTGTTCTTCAAATTCTTCAGTAAGCTAGGACACTAGTAGTGCCTGCTCATTTCGGCTTAGTTTTGCAATAGCCCGATTATGTCTCTCAGTGTGGGTCTCTGTTTCCTCCCTTATCGGTGAATGATGCATGGGGGGAGAAAGAGAATGTACCTCAGTCTCCTCAGTAGCCGCTGTGGAGTGTGTAACTACTGGTGTCCCCATGTTTACTTGCTGTTCTAATTGAGCTTTCAATTTAATTATTAGTTCATCCTTTGCTTTGATTTCTTCGGTGGCTCACGTGACTTCTTCTTTGTTCTTCAAGAGTTCCTCTCCTATGGTAGAAAGTTGATTATCGTCTTCATTGCATTGTACTAGGAATTTATTCTCTGCCATCTTCCACTTTTTCCTAAGTTTATTAGTATCATCCATGTATCTTTTTTTGATTTCCGCTACGATGGCTTGCTCCTTCTTCAGCTGATCTTCATATTTTGCTATTTGATCCTCAAATGCTTTTGTGTTGCTTTCTGTCATTTCCGGAGCTTCTATATGTTGGTTGCATAGTAAGGCCGTCATCAGTTCTTTGTTCCTATTCCTTAGATTGTCGGCTTCATCCATGCATACCTTGATTTGAGATTCAAGGAGTTTACTTCTAGCATTCATTCATATTTTTTCTACTTCACCAGCTTTATATTTGCTTTGTAGTTCTCTCAGTTGTTCTTGCAGCTTCTTGTTTTCAATTTACAGTATGGTACATTTATTCTTGGCCTCGTTGGTTTCTGACTCTTTTTCTAAAAGTGTCCTTTGAGCTTGAATTAATTTTGCAGATAAGCTTTCACCTATTTCCTGGAATTGATTTTTCTCCTGCATTGCCTTGTAGTTTGCATCAGCTTCAAGCATTAGCTGTTGAGTATCCATAGCAATTTGTATCATTTGTTGCACTACCGGCTTGAGCTTAGCTACATCCACATTCAACCATGTTTTGGGGATGCTTGGTTCTTCCGTTTTTCATATGTATCTTCCTTGTTCCACATTGTATCGTCTCGTTGTGATGTTGCCTTATTTGGAGATGTACTTCTTGGTCTCTTCTTTCCTCTTCATTAGTGGTCGATTTGGTAGCACTGCCTTGAAATGTGACATCAACGGAGTGGGTTCCGCTACTACCATTATGGGTGTGAAGGGTTTGGGCTCCTTTACTGTGTCTTCTACTTTTTCCTCCTTGGGGTTCTTTACCAGGACCTCTCCCGCTAAATGAGTCTCTTTGATTCAGATGTTTGATGTTTCATTCAATTTGATTATATGAATGTCTTCTTGAGATGCATCCTGCATGGTGGTGCCTTTGATAGAGTTATCAGGAATCTGATCAATCTCTGTGCCTTCCACGCCAAAGTCATCGGGTACTTGATTCAATTACTCCCATTGACCATTATCTTTGGAGTCGCTTTTAATGTTGACATTCAACATAGATTGTTGAACTTGAGTTGGCCAGCCCTAACTCTCTATATCGATGAACCTTGGTTAGTCCTTTTTGTTGTTCGTTGTCTCCAACCGTCTGTCGATAATGATGTCCTTGAACCGGTAAGTTTACCTGACCTTCCAAATACTGGTGAGTTGCTTCCATTGCCTTCGTTAATTCCTCTTCCGTGATGGGTGGATTGTCTTCAAGCCTAGTTCTTGGAAGTACATGTGCCCTCTTTGAAGCTGGAACGGCTTCTTCTGCTTGCATTATCTCCCGTAATCTTTTGGTTCCTCTCATTCTTGGTTTGGAGCTCGTTTCAGCTTCTTCTACTATTTTGAATCCTTTCTTCTTCCTTGGAACCATGGCAATCTTTGCATACTTAGCCATTTCTTCAAATGAGGGCATCTCTTTCAAATGTTCCCGAATGCCTAAAGCATGATAGATCAGTATTGTTAAGGCAATGCTTCCGTTCAAGAACTTCTTATGATTCCACTGTTTCTTTGCTTTGAAGAGTCGTTCTTGAATGTATGGAGTCATGTTAACTTGATTCCCTATTTGTTTGATGGCATGGGACAATATTTGCACTATGATCTTCTGTGGAGCAGTATATCTGTGCTTGTTTAGAAAGCAAAAATGTTGGTGAATGAGTTGGACTTCCTCTTCTATATCAATACGATTGATATCTATGAACGTTCGGGTCTTAGCCCCCCAGCTTTCCTCTTTCAAAATTGTAGTTCTATCTTTTTCCCATCCAAAAGCTTCTTTGATTAAATCGTGGGTGAATTGTATGATGACCCACTCGCCTGCTGCATCTAGGACTCTAGCTTTGGGTACCAATGTGTCATGCAAAGCTGTTTGTAGGGTATTCATTACTTGTGTGCATCACTGGAAGTCCGGCTTGTAGATTGGTAGTTCAAAGTACCTCTAAATACCAGCTTTCTTCGTAATGTCCGCAGTCAATGGAAGTTCATGTACTACTTTGAAATCTTGAGACATTATTGGAAACTGATGGTCCGTGTCCATAATTTTAATTATTACCAAGAACAGATAATCCTCGACAGGTTGATCCTCTCAAAAACAGTGACCTTTTGCCTTTGTCACGCTCTGTAGGGGAAATTCCAGCATCTCCTCTTGAATAGTCGCTTCAGAGTCCTCAGAAGCCATCTTCACTTGTAATAAGGAGAGCATCAACTTTTTATAGAAGGCATGTCATTAGTGATGTGTGTCTCAGTGACATGTTGTTCATTGCATCACTCCATTTCCCCTTACTTAAGTAAGTAAGATCTCTTACCACACATCTTTTCATTTATATTCCTGAAAGAAAACAAGAGTTAGTTTAGCCAAAACATTTATTTATTTACATAGTAGGTTCATTCCTATGGAAGTAGAATCTATGACCTATTCCTAAGTGGGAAATGTGCACCACTAGTTTTGTTAAACATATCATGTGCCGAATGCATGGCCTCGTAGTGTGGCCGTGGCATGCATACTTTAGATGCAATCGACCCTTCATTAGTGCAAATAGAATCCTGTTGAGTCTGTTGTTCCTGTCCATGCAGCCTCTTGGGTCTCCACATCCATTTTGTAGCTGATGTTTGAGGCTTCATTTGCTCTTGGTTTTTTCGTATTCTAGGTTCTTCTTCTTTGGTTGATGTCGTGTTCCTCTGGTACCTTTGGTGGGTCATGTTTGTCTTCATGGTCTTGCTTTGTAGGCATACTATTTCCTCTTGCTTGTCTAGCTCTTGACTTGCAGGCTGTCTGATCTTTTTGGGAATCCACATATGTTGCCATGTTTTCTGGGCTTCTACTAATGATTTTGGAAGCCATACTCTCAGAAGTCTTTTCTGATTTTAATGAAGAGAAGTTGTTGTTTCTTCTTGCCTTCATAGGGTAAGTGACCTGCATTGGTGTTGACTTTTCTGATTCCCTAATTCGATCTTTGCGGACCCAGTGGAGATTAGCATTTCCTGGCTTCGATAATCGAATAGTAGACTTCCACGTGGATGTTCTTCCCTTGTTGTAAGTCTCTTTAGGAGTGTTGCCTTCATATTTTCTCTGGGATTCACCGTTCTTGGGGGATAAAGGGACATCATCAACTGATGCATTTGCATTGGTATTCAATCCTTTCTTAGGGCACTCTTTGGGTAAACTCTTGATTGATTTTTTTTCCAATTCCTCTTCTAGGGTTGCTTTCTTACACTTGATGGCTTCATGCATGTGAGGAGATCCTTCTTCTAGCAGGCTAAAGATTTCTTTATGCCCTATTTTGGTTGAGATGTATCCTTGAGCTAAATGAATGCCCACTTCATTTTCAATAATCCAATCTTGCCCTAGGATCAGGTTTTCTATTAAATCCTCATCTTTACAGACCAAAACTCGTTGCTCCATAGTGGAATTTCCTAGGTGGAGGGATATCATGGTTTCTCCAATGCATTCTATGACTTGGCCCCCAACGCCTATCATGTGTGCTTTAGTCGGTGTTATGGTCATTTGAAGATGCGTGATGACTGTCTTTCGTATGCAACTGAGTGCTGCTCCCGAGTCTATCAATGCATCTATTAGCTGGTATTCTGTAGTTCCAATCCCTAGGTTTAAATATGGTTGGGATGTGCTGAGGTTATTGGTATTGGCTTGGTGAACTTGGTAGTTGGCCATGGGAATTGGTTCTTCTCCTTGTGAATATCGTTCATCCCTTTGCTTTATCCACTCTTTTCTTCTCTTGATACACTCTAGGGCTTCTTGCCTTGCCTCTTCTATAATTCTCTCTTCTTCTTTTTCTGATTTTGTGCACCCACTAGTTGGGCCAACATTTGATCCGTCAATGGTTCCATATATCGCTTTAATCGACAACCACTTATGTAATTAGGAAGTATATCTCCATCGAGTGTGGCTAGGTTAACAACTCCACTTGTTGAAATCCTATTGATTATTAGAGGTCCATATCCGTGTTTCCGTAGCTTCTTGGCGTGTTACTTCAAAGTATACACTAGGGCTAAATCTCCTTCTTTTAGTCCTTTATCTTTGATGTGTGCATCATAATATGCTTTCTGTCTTCTTTTCACTGCATAAATTCCCACAACAGCTTGTAGTCTTGTTTTGTGTAGCTTCTCAATTTGTTCGAGTTGCTTGGATAGTTCATGCCCCATCCATTCATATTTTTTTGCTACTCTTAAAGTAGGCACCAAAATAATATGCTTTCTGTCTTCTTTTTGCTGCATAAATTCCCGCAACAGCTTGTAGTCTTGTTTCGTGTAGCTTCTCAATTTGTTTGAGTTGCTTGGATAGTTCATGCCCCATCCATTCATACTGTTGTGCTACTCTTAAAGTAGGATTGCATTTTGTCCATACATTAGGTTAAATGGTATTGTATCAATGGTTGTCTTGTAAGCCACACAGAAGGCCCAAATTGCATGATGCAATTGTTTGTCCCAATCTGACCTTCCATTATTGACTATCTTGGTCAATACAGTGCACAACACTTTATTGGAACTTTTTGCTTGACCGTTGGCTTGAGGATGATAAGGGATTGACTTTTTATGAATCACTAAGAACTCATTCATCAAGGACTCTATTACTTCATTAATGAAATGCGTTCCTTGATCACTCACTATCTCTATAGGTAGCCCAAAGCGAGTAAAGATGTGCTCAAAAAGAAATTTAGTTGTGGTCTGTGCATCATTTTTTTGAGTTGCTTTTGCTTCGACCCATTTAGTCAAATAGTCTGTTGCCATGATTATGTACTCAGCGTGTGATCCTTTGGCTGGTGGATTAATGGATCCTATGAAATCAATACCCCATTTGGAAAATGCTCTAGTGCAAACCATAGGTCTCAAAGGCATGTCATCTTGTCTAATAGGGTATTTATCTCTTTGGCATGCCTCACAACTTCATGCATAGGTGTCTGCATCCATATGTAGGGTTGGCCACCACAAGCCTGCAAAGAGAATCATTTTTACAGTTCTTTCGACTGAGAAATGTCCTCTTGTGGCACCTCTGTGTGCCATTTCTAATATGGGTAAGTACTCTCCTTCATGTACACATAGTCGTAGTTGATTATCCTTCCCTCTCTTGAATAATTGTCTACCCAAGATAACATAGTCCTTACTCATTTCTTCTAGGGATCATGTCCTAGCTAGACTTGATGTATGATCATCTGGAGTGGTTTCTTGACATTCCCTTCAACATACTCATGAACATCCTTAGGCATATCGAGCCAATAGACTCCTAATTGTTTCAATTCTCTTAGAGTTCCATGAGTTCCTTTGTGCATTCTCCATTTGTTTACGTGTGCTTGTTCAATCAAGTTCTTCTGTTCGTCTTCTTCTACACATCTAGACAATACACCGTTGGGTTCTTTATGATACACACTTCCTGCTACAATGTGTAAGTTACGTGATTGCAGAATTTCCTTTCTAATCTCCTTGTTAATCGGGTGTTGTGGTCCATGAGTGAGTATTGGAATTAGCTTTTCTGCCCATTTAGGACATACTTCTAGATTGAACAGGTAAGTGTCTGGAAAATCGTCTGGTACTCCACTAGGTGGTTCTCCGTGTGTTAACCTAGAGAGATGATCGGCTTTTACGTGGGTATTTCCTTTTTTTACAATCACTTCAAAATCGAACTCCATTAAAAATAGAAACCATCTCACTAGTCTTCCCGTGTTACAAGGCTTATTGACTAAGTACAATAAGGCTTGATGATCTATGAAGAACTTGAACTTGTTGGCTAAAAGGTAGTGTCTGAATTTCTTTACAGCGTACACCATCCCTAAACCTTCTCGCTCCATAGTTGTATAGTTTCTTTCA
Source organism: Ceratopteris richardii (assembly GCA_020310875.1). Classification (NCBI taxonomy): domain Eukaryota; kingdom Viridiplantae; phylum Streptophyta; class Polypodiopsida; order Polypodiales; family Pteridaceae; genus Ceratopteris; species Ceratopteris richardii. The sequence continues at coordinate 50,029,506 of CM035439.1, read as the reverse complement.
GCTTGGTTCAGTTGTCTGCTTGCATAGGCAATAGGATGGTTCAATTTTCCTTCATCTGCCGGTTGAGCTAAAATGCATCCTATTGCATAATTAGAAGCATCCACATGAATTTGAAAGGGCTTGTTCCAGTTGGGTGTTTTCAGAATTGGTGCTGTGCTTAGTCTTTTTTTTTTCAGTTCAGTAAATGCTTTCTCGCATTCGTCCGTCCACGTGAATTGAGTCAACAATCCATACAATGGCTTGGCAATTATAGCGTACATGTGGATAAATCGACGATAGTATCCACAATGACCCATAAATGCTTGTACTTCCTTTGTAGTTTTTGGTCTTGAGAGTTCTAGAATTACTTTGATCTTGTCTTCATCAGTGGATATTCCATTCCTAGATACGATGTGTCCTAGGATTTTTCCTTGTCTCACCATAAATACGCACTTCTCAGGATTGAGGCATACTCTATATTGCCGACATTTTTCAAATATTCTTTGCAACTTTGGAATATGTTCTTGTCTTCGATCGAAGTATGTGCATAAGTTGTCTACGTATACTTCCATACTCTTTCTTAGGAATTCTTTAAAAACATGACACATCAACCTTTGGAAAGTAGCAGGGGTGTTAGTGAGTCCAAAGGGCATCACCTTGAAAGCATAGACTCCCCATTCAGTCGCGAATGCGATCTTATGTTGGTCCTCAGTAGCAATAGCTACTTGATTGTATCCAGAGAATCCATCCAAGAAGCCATAGACTTCCTTACCTGCAATTCTTTCCAAGAGATGATCAGTGATAGGTAAATGGGTAGCTATCACCGATCATAGTTGTGTTGACTTTCTTTAGATTAATGCACACTCTTAGTTTCCCCTTCTTTTTGGGCACAACTACTAATGGTGACACCTATTCGGTATGTTCTATCTCGTAAATGTATCTGGCTGCTAATAGTTTGTCTATCTCTTTCTTAATATTTGCTGCATAGACATCATTATAAGTGTAAGGGTGTTGCTTTGATGGTTTAGCATCCGGTGTCATTGGTATTCGATGAGAACAAATGGAGGGTTCCACACCTTTGAGGTCCTTGTAGGTCCATGCAAACACATCTTGATATTCTCAAATCAGTCTTATCATTTCTTCCTCCTCCTCAGGTGACACATCCTTTCCTATGTATGTGCATTTTTCTTCTCCATTTTCTACGGTCACTATGACTTTTTTCATTTGTTCCTTGTTGTCGTATGCTTCTCCTTCTCTTGATTCTCTCTTAGGCATTTGAATGGGTATTTTCTTTTCTTCTACTTTGTATCTTTTGAAGTGTTCTGGGACTTCAAATAGATCTGGGGTTGCTTCGGTGTTACCCATGGTTTCCTCATGATTCAGTACTTCCTGAGCTGCTTCTATTGCTAATACCTTGGTTGTTCCATCCTTGTCCTTGGCTTGGATGGCTTCTAAGTATTGTTCCTCTGAATCAAACTCCGGTTCCATCTTTATGCTCTCGTATTCTTCTTTCCATTCCTTTTCTAATACTTCTCCTGCTTCTACCTCCTAAAGGACTACCATGTAAAAAATTACATCATAACCTTCTTCGTCTATGCATTCATTCATGGTCAATACTTCTTCATTTACACATACATCCAAAGTGGCTAGAATCTCCATCCAATCATGTGGTTCAAATGCTTCATTAGGAAAAACCTGAGGCATATACCTTGGGTCCTCTACGGGTCGATAATTTTGGTGTCCTATGGGCCACATCTAAAATTTTTTATCTTCTCTCTTTGCTTCCTTACACATCCACAATTGGGCATCTCCATGCATCGATGATTGGTCACTTGAACTGGCACTATGAATAGACAAATCACCCTCTTCCTTGTGTATGGGGTTCCATTGTTGTGGGGGTACATCCCTATATGCAAATGTATGCAAATTTATCTTGATAGTGGTTCCTTGATGTTGAAGGTATAATGAGTCTCTTCCCCACTCTTGTACTACCCTGAGTTGTCTCATGAAAGGTCATCCTAATATCATTTCATAGTTATTTGCCTTTCCAAATTGACATATAGCTAATGTATGCTCAAACTCGACTCCACAAGTGGTTAATTTGATCTTTTCCAATATTCCCAAGGATTTCTCTACATGAACATCTGCTAATTGAAGCTTCATATGTGTTGGTCGTAGGGTTGACTTTCCCCATTTCTCCCAAATCTCTTTGGTGGCAATGCCCACTCTCGCTCATGTGTCTAGTATGGACTTAGTCATATATCCATTGTACGTGATGGGTAAACATGTGTTGCCTTCATCTCCTTCGCTAAATTCTCCAACCTTATCCATCGGAATTTGTATAGTAGAAGGGTTTTCAATTTCCTTGCTTTCCTTTTTGTTCTTCTCATGTTCTAACTTCAACTGTCTTGTTTCCATAATTGCGGTTTGACACGAAGTAATTCTACCACAGTCAATTGACATTGTACTTTGGTCTTTTTGAGTTCTGCTAGATTGTGTGAGGTCTTGTTTGAAGACTCCTTTTCGTTTCCTCGTATTGTGGGAGCACGAAAGATTATGGATTCTTTCTCATATTCCCCCATGTAGTTTGGCAAGGTAGAAATGTTGTGTGCTTCCTCTGTATTTAGGTCTAGCATAGAGACTTCTTCATATATTTCTTCCAAATTTGGCATTGGGTGATAGTATTCCACATCTAATTCCTCAAAAGGCGGTTTTGCAATTCCATTCTTTTTCAATTGATCTTCTTGAATTCTAGTGCACAACTCTCTTTGCCAATCAGCCTCTAAATCAGGGGCTGTGGACATGGATTTGTCCTGGGTATTCAATAGTTCTTTCTTATCATCCCTCTCTTTTGGTTTCTAGTCCTTGGTTTTAAGACAATCAATGTATTGATTCTCGGATATTCTCGTCTCAAGGAGGACAGGGATAGTCTTCTCTAGAATGGCCTGAGCCACTTCTATGAGTTTTCTACATATAGCAAGTCTCTCTTTTTCTAACTCTCCATGTGGGTAAAGTTTTTCGTGTTGCTCTATGTTGGGTCGAGTTGTGATCCTCGCTTCGTAAGCTTTCAACCACATATCCAAATCATCGGGTCTCGAGTCTGCTAAAATTGATCCTGGCTTGTTTGGTTGTAGCATCTATGGTGTAACGGGGGTTTCTTTATGAATTTCAGGTGCCTTAGGTTTCTTACTACCTATTGTGTTCTTCTTGTCTTCCTTGTTTTTGTTTTTTGTCCATTTTTCTCTGAGTTTTTCCCTTCTATCCTTCCAGCTTTGGGTCTTCTTTGCTTGGGTACTCTCTAGTAAATCTTTCGAGTCTTCTGCTACTTGCACTCTGGGTTCTAGGTTTTTACTCTTTTCTTGCTCCGAGTCTACTTATTTTCTTTCTTGTCCTTTAGCTTGTGCTCGTGTGATGGCTTTTAATGGTACTATGTACTCTTTGTCACTTCCTGACGATTCAATTACTTCGATCACGTTAATAGGTGCAGTGTCATGAGTCTTATTGGGATTCTTTGGATAGTCTCTAAATAAATGTTCCTTTCCACATTCATTGCAATACCCTTCCCAAGTCATGGGGGTGGTGGGTTATATGGCCGAGTGCACTCTCTTATGAAGTGGTCTCCTCCACATCTATAGCAAGGTCCTTTTGGCATGGGCGGTCTAATGGGTGGTCTTATGGGTGCCAGTGCCTTGGGTGCGATGTACATAAGGGTTGCCAACTCCTACCCGTAGGTGTTGTCATATCCCTCATAACCATAGTATGGTGGGTCATAAATTTGGTTGTACTCCACCACACTGGTGTCATAGGGATAGTATTCTCCTTGGGTCTGCTCGTATCTTGGACTCATTGATTCTATACTAGCTAATGGTGATGCTGTTACTATGTGTCTCTCCATGTTTTACTCTGGTTGAGCATATTTAACTGGCACTACGTTCTGTGGAAGTGGTGGTTGCTGTCCTAATACTGGTTGAGGTTGTACATATTGCCCTTGCTCATATCGCCTAGGTGCTCCTTGTGGTCTTGCATAGGGATTGTATCTGGGAATCTCCCTTCCTGGTTCTCTAGGAGGGTATCCATATAGCCTATATTGAGGTTGAGTTAAAGGTCGTGATTGCCTATTGAATGGGCAATTCTCAGTGGTATGATTAGCGTATTTTTGTTCTATATGGCAATCAGGGCAGTTCCTTGATGTGGTTGCCTATTGTATGGATAAACTTGAGGCAAGCTTGTTCCTCCTCTTACACACATGTGAGTAGGATGGTCTCCTCCGCATAAGCTGCATCTTCGTAACATGGGTATTCTCATTGGTGGATGTTGGTAGTTTCGTTGTCCATGAACTCGTAACTTCTTGGCTACCAGCTCCGCCAACTCCTCTACGTTACTAGAGTTAGATGTCATTGTACTTCTAGTGTCTTCCGATTTCGTAGGGCTTGGTGTGCTTTTGAGATCGTCAACTAGGTTGTTCTCTAGGTCAATACACTCTTGAAGGCACTCGCTCAATGTCTGAATTCGTTTCACATAGACTAGGGTTCTCAATGTCCCATTTGTCAGCCCGTCTAAGAATAGTGATATCATTTTTTGTTGAGTTGGTCTTTTTGTTGCTGGACATCTATCGACATATTGATTGAACCTCTAGGTAGCTGTTTTCACTGTTTCATTTGGATTTTGTTTGAAACTATGGATTAGGAATGAAGAGTTGCATTTAATCCCTCTCTTGGTGAACTCTCCAATGAATTCCTGAAAAAATTGCTCAATATTTCCAAATTGATTGGGATCCAATGGCTGGAACCAAGTCAAAACCATTCTTGGGAGAGTGAGTCCAAAGGACTCATACTGGACAAAGAAATCATCCACTTGCTCAGCCCATAGAACTTGTTTAAATTCAGCTATCTGATCATAAGGTTCTCCCATCGCGTCATAATGATTTCTCATACACTTAGCCATTTAAATTGGTCTTAATCTTCTTATGGGTTCTGGATGCTCATTTCTAATCCATGTGAGTTTACCCATTTCTTGGTCTACTCACTTTGAGTCTCTCACACTCTTTCTTTTGTGAGTACAATCTTCTTTTCATTTTGCTTCCTCATGTGTACTCTCTATTAAAAGTAGTTCATAATTCCTTTCTTTGCCAAATTCACAAATAGAAATGGTGTGTTCAAATTCAAGACTACACATGGTCAACACAACATTCTCAAGAAGAGCTAAAGGTGTCTCCATATGCCCATCAACTAACTATAGATGCACTCTAGTTGATTATAAGGCTGGCTTACCCCACCTTTCCCATAATTTATGAGTAGCAATGGCTACTCATGTGCCTGAATAAACAATAGCCTTGGTAGTCAGACCATTATATTTGATTGGAAAGAAGGTATTACCTTGATCTCCTTCACTATAGTCACCAATCTTGTCAATGAGTATCTCATGAACGTGTGACTCTTTGTCCTTGTTTTATCCCTTGGGTTGGAGGTTTAGCTTCAATGAATTCATTTTCTTGAACTCTGTTTGGAGCTCTAAGGAGGGAGGTTTTCACTAAGTGAGGGTCTCCTTCCGTTTCGGCTCTAATACATGAACCCATAGTTCACCTTGCCAAGAGCTTTTCTTGTGTGGAACAATAAGATCCTCTTGAGAGAGTGGAAAATTAGATTGAATGGGATCTAGTTGTGCTACATTCACTTCGGGTTAAAGGGCTGGCTCCTTTGGTATTTGTTGTGCTTTTAACATTTTCTATTTCTCTACTCTTTTTGAAATCGATCTTCTTGTTTTTGAAGTTACTAGTATTTTTCAAAGTTTCTTTTCCTTTTCTTGAGTTAGATCGTCCCTGTGATGAGCTTTGACAACTTGCTAGAAATGCTCTTTGTGCATGCATGTTCGAAGAACAATATTAGTAACTTTTTCTAGCATGTGTTGGGAAACTTCTATAATCTATTGACACATGTCTAGTTGTTCTTTTTCTATATCCCCTCTTGGGTAACATTTATCATGATGCTCTATTTATGATCTTTCTTTAAATCTATCATGGTAGGTTGTAGCTTAGTGATGAGTAGCACCTCCTTTAATGTCAATCCGGGAAGACGTGAGGATGGTATGAAGACCTCGAGCAAGTGGAGGCACAAGTGCATGAGTGAGGAGCACACAAACATGCACACACATACACACACACGCGCACACACGGCAAGACAAAGAGTGAGAAGCAATGCAGTTCTTAGATTACTTTCAAAAAGCTCTTACAAGTTCATTTCAATTACAATCTAGCCCAAAAATGAGCTCTGTAGCTCTATTTATAGTTTTTTACTAGGTTTTGGCCGTGTCCAGACCTAGCGTCCGACCTAGTTAAAAATTAGGTTCTCTACCCTATTTGGAGGTTCAAACGAAGTCTAAAAAATGTGAAAACTGACAGGTAGATACTTCTAAAGCTCCTCAAGCTCAATGACTCCTTGGCTTGCACAAAATGGAGCTACAAAAATGTGAAATGGTATTTACACTGATTTTTAGTGATGAAAATCATTGTTTTTGTAGGGGATTCTTCTGAAGATTTGACATACACTTCTTGGAGCTCCCTACTTGCTCCTTCTCCTTGTGTGTCCACCTCTTTTATATGCATTAGTGTCCTGAAAAAATGTTGGCCTACTTGCCAGATCGTCGTTGACTGCTCTGTCTGCTTGTACTTTCTCTTCTCTCTGACTCCCTTCTTAAGCTTCCTTGCCTAGTGAGTCCTTCAGTTCCAACATAGGCTCTCAATAAAACTTCTAACTCAGAGGTTAGAGGGTGAGCAAAAACTAATCCTCGATGGGGTCATGGATTTTGGTAAGGGTATGGACATGTTGGTATGTAAGAATGTGAGCATGGAAGTGATAGTGCTGGTGCACTATGTTGCTTCATTCTTGAATCTTGATGTTGAATTTGCCTCTAAGTAAATTGATCTTGATTCTTGGTTACTTCATCTTGCTTGACCTAACCACTCTCTTTTCGCATTTCTTGGCTTCGATTCCTCTTTGATTCTTCCAAGTCCCCTTGGTCTATTGGGGTCTATATTGCCTCATACAATATTATGAGAAGTTTTCAAGTCGAGATTCCTTGAAATAAGTGGAAAATCCTAGCCCTTGTAGCTAGAGTAGTTGTTACTTGGATTTTGAGGCTAAAATTGATTTTTTTTCTTGACTTGAATTCTTATATTCTCTTACATAAAGTTCAAGGTTATATGCTCCTCAAGAGAGAATACCCAAAAAAATCACTTTTAGAGCTCAATTTCTCCAAACAATTACCCTAGAATTAGAGCAATGGGATGTGTGTTTTTGGCCCTTTTCTGCAATTTTTTCAGCTCCTCTTTTGGTTGGGCACTATTCCTTTGATGTTGACAACGATTTCTAGCAAAATTACACCTTTCATAGAGGTGATTGCCCTACCAACCTAGGGCAATCGATAGCTATTTCTTGGTCCTCCTTGGGTATTTCTATAGCAAAATTCACATAGGCCTATCTTGGACTTGGGCAACCCTAAATGGGCGCTACTTTTAGTTTTGGGCACTTTTCATAGAGGCGATTTCCTTGCAAATCTAGGGAAATCAACTGAAATAACTTGAGTTTTCTTGGGTCTTCTTGTGCCAAGGTTTTCCCATGGTCTTGTTTTACTTAGGCAACTTAGATCCAAGCTTATTTTTCAATCTTGAGTGTTTTGCATGTTAGTATATGATCAATGTCTACCCCTCATGATTGTATGCACATTTTGTAAGGCCCCCTTTATGAGGAGAAGCCAAGCGTGCATTACCCAATTGATGGGAATCCCAACTTGAATGTTGGATGAAGGTCATATTGGACCATGTAAGATATTATAAGGAAAGGGAGTTACCAGGGTCCCCAATTGTGGGGTCCGGGGCAGCGGTGAGCAGCCCCGGCTGGGGGGTCCAAGGGGGCCAGCGGGCCCCCTGGCTGGGGGGTCCCAGGGGGCCAGCGGGCCCCCTGGTGGGGGTCCGGGGGCAGCGCCCCCGGCGCGACGGTAAAGGGAATATTCCATGGAATATTCCCTGTCGGAGTCAGAAATCATTCATATTTGTTAGGTCGGTTCAACCAGTCAAAGACGTGTATGGCAATTACGCGGGCGGTGGCCGCCCACGCTCTACCGCCCATGTATTGCCGTCCATGGCAGGCCACCCATGATCCTATATATACATGACTTCTGCACTACCTAAGACACCGAGTTGAGCCAGCATACCTCTACCTTGTATCTCCCTATCTAGAGTTGTCTAGATCACCATTTAAGCTCTACCTTGAGAGCGCACGGGTGGACAACGCCATCATCTTTGTACTTGCTGCTAGTAGAAAATTGTTGAGATTCTCCTATATCTGTTATCTTCTCTGTTATTGCTCCTGTGTTATATTGCGTAACTATTGTTTTACATGGTATCAGAGCTGTAAGGTTCGAATAGCTTGAGAAGTATCATTATTTTAGCCTACTAGCAGACTAGAATATCAATAGATTATTCGAGTGATTACATGATGGCTTCATCGTCGAACAGTAGTCTTGGTGCTTTAGCTAATGTTAATGCTGCACCTATTCGAATTCGTCCACCTGCATTCACTGAAGGGAAGCTGGATGGAACCAACTATACACTCTGGAAGTTCAAAATTTCTGCAATTTTGGACTCCTATGAATTACTTGACACTGTCATGGGACCGATGGGATTGGATCCAGAGCCTATACCAGTTGAAGATCCAGCAAATTCAAGATTGATGATTCAGCCAGATCCAGATCTTCTACGAGCTTGGAAGAGGCGGAATGCTGATGCATTATGTGCGATTGTCACTAGTGTAAGTGATTCTGTGCTTACTTTAGTTCAACATACTACTAAAGCACATGAGGCTTGGGGCATATTGGCTCGACAATATGAGACCAAGAACCACACTAGGATACAGAATTTAGAAAATCAGTTGGCAAATGAAAAGCATTCTGATTCTGAAAAGGCTGAAGATTTTATCAAACGGATAAAGCATCTTCAAGATCAATTGGCTGCAGTTGGTGTTGTTATAACACCAGAAGAGCTGGCTCGAAGATCTATACGTGTTCTTCCAGCAAAGTATGATGGATTAGTAACAGCCCTTAACACTCAGGTAAGGCCAACTCCTCTTACATTTGAAGAGTTTTGTGCCATGCTTTTAGAAGAAGAGATGCGGCTGAAGAATCGGCAAAGTACAACTGATGCTGCATTCTCAGCAAATGCAAAAGGTAAAGGCTCTTCAGAGGGATCAAAGAAGAAGCCAAAGAAGAAAAAGTTCACAGGAAGTTGCTTCTATTGTGAAAAGAAAGGCCATGCCATCAAGGATTGCAGAAAGAAGCAAGCTGATGAACGGAATGGGACTGTAAAATCATCATGGAAGAACAAAGAGTCTGCAAACAACACAGAGCTGGAACTTTGGGTAGCTATTGAAGAGGTATGTTCATCTGCTCAAGCTCGTGTTGATGAGCCATGGATTTTAGATAGTGGAGCTTCTCGCCATATGACTAGTAAAAAGGATTGGTATAGTTCCCTAGTGCCTCTGCGGGAATCCATCAATGTAGTGGTGGGAAATGACTCCAAGTGTCCAGCTGAAGGAACTGGAACCATCTCTTTTATCACTTCTCCAGGTGGTGAGAAAAAGTTATCCGATGTTCTCTATGTACCTACACTCAAAAGAAATTTGTTGTCAGTTTCTGCAATAACAGATCATGGACTTGAAGTTCACTTCAATAAGAGTGGTGCGGAAATCATGGATTCATCAGGTAATGTTGTAGGTAAAGGCATACGACGGGATAACTTGTATGAGTTAAGTGCTTTAACTGCTACAGAAGATAAAGATGTAAGCAGGTTATGGCATCGACGATTTGGGCATCTCGGATTTGCAGTTTTGAAGGAGATGCAACGAACAGGGATGGTTGCTCATATGCCTGCATTTTCAGAGTTGCAGGAACCTTGTGAAGCTTGTATGATGGGCAAGCAACAACGAAAGGCATTTCCAAGAGAGACCAGCAATCGATCTCAAGCTCCTCTAGAGTTGGTACATGCTGATCTCTGTGGTAAAATGTCTACACCTGCTTTAGGAGGATCTTTCTACTTCTTGCTGTTAGTCGACGATTATAGTAGAAAGATGTGGGTTTATTTCATTCGAGAGAAGGCTGATGCTTTTGAAAAATTTAAAACGTGGCATAAGTATGTAGAAAATGAATCAGGAAGGAAACTAAAGAAATTTAGAACAGATAGAGGAGGTGAATTCTTGTCAACAGAATTCAACAATTACTGTAAGGAGCATGGTGTGAAAAGGCAACTTACCACAGCTCATACACCCCAACAAAATGGCGTTGTTGAGCGCAGGAACAGGACAGTAGTTGAAATGGCTCGTTGTATGTTGAAGGCTCAAGACATGCCTGATTCATTCTGGGCAGAAGCAGTCAATACAGCAGTCTACATCCTCAATCGAAGCTACACAAAAGCACTGAAGGGGATGACTCCTCAAGAAGCATATTCTGGTAAAAAGCCTTCAGTTTTGCATTTCAGAATTTTTGGTTGTTTCTGTTATGCACATATTCCTGATTCAACAAGATCAAAGTTGGATTCAAAAAGCAAAAAGTGTGTCTTCCTAGGATATAGTGAAGAGTCTAAAGCATACAGGTTATGGGATCCTGAGGCAAGGAAGATTTTTGTCAGCCGAGATGTGGTGTTTGATGAACGACCACACTTAGTAGAAGATAAAGGTAAATCTACTATCTCATCAAGCGGAGAAATATCTCACCTTGTGCCTATCAAAAGACAGGTTAAAGTTGAGGAGGAGGAAACATCTGATGGAGAAATTTCCTCAATAAAAAGCCAACCAGTTGTAGCTGCACTGCGTAAGCCACTACCGAAGTGGGCACAACAGCTCTTTGATGATCACAATCCACATGTAGATGTACCAGAATCATCATCAGATGGATTACGAAGATCAAAGAGAATAGAGGAGCAAAGAAGAGCCTCAGAACACATTGTTAACATGGCTCTAATGGCAGATATCATGGGTTCGATAAAGGAACCTACCACCATTGAAGAAGCCATTGATGATCCAGATTGGAGAGCGGCAATGCAGTCTGAGTATGATAGTATACTCAAAAATGATACATGGGATCTAGTCGACTTGCCACCAAAGAAGAAGGTAATAGGTACTAAATGGATTTGGAAAGCTAAGTATAAAGCTGATGGAACATTAGAAAAGTATAAGGCACGATTAGTTGCACAGGGTTTTTCACAGATTGAAGGATTTGATGTTCAAGAAACTTTTGCACCAACAGCACGCATGACAACTATTCGGACGGTACTTGCAGTAGCTGCACAAAAGTCTTGGCCTATTTTCCAGATGGATGTCAAATCTGCATTTTTGAATGGTCACCTCAAGGAGGAGGTATATGTATCTCAACCACCAGGTTTTGAGGTGCCCAATTCAGAAAATAAAGTTTGCAGGTTGAAGAAAGCTTTGTATGGACTTAAGCAAGCTCCACGGGCTTGGTACCAACGAATAGATCATTTTTTCAAAAATATGGGTTTTGAAAGAAGTACTTCTGATGCTAACTTGTATGTAACGAAAAGGGATAGCAAGCTAGTTGTTGTCATTGTATATGTAGATGATTTGATCATTACAGGAGATCATCAAGAACTCATCAATCAAACTCGGATCAGCTTGGGAACTGAGTTTGAAATGACAGACTTAGGTCTACTCCATTTTTGTCTGGGAATTGAAGTATGGCAAAGGAAGGATGGCATTTTCATCTCACAACAAAAATATTCCAAAGAAATTCTCAAGGCATTTGGAATGATGGATTGCAAACCAACTAGCACACCTATGGAGGTAAATCATAAGCTATCTATGGATGATAACATGCCTGATGTAGATGCTAAGAAGTATAGGAAGCTCGTTGGAAGTCTTATTTTTCTGTGCAACACTAGACCAGACATTTGCTATGCTGTTGGAGTGTTAAGCAGGTTTTCCAACAAACCTAAGGAGAGTCACTGGAATGCTGGAATGCGAATTCTAAGGTACATTGCGGGAACCTTGGATTTTGGTATTTTGTATACCACAGGTGATACACTCCAAGGATATTGTGATTCAGATTGGGCTGGAGATTGTGATTCTAGAAAATCAGTTTCTGGATATTGTTTCTCACTTGGTTCAGGAATATTTTCTTGGGTAAGTAGGAAGCAACCAACTCTCGCACTCTCCTCCACTGAAGCAGAGTACAAAGCAGCTTGTTTTGCTTCTTGTGAGGCAGTCTGGTTAAGGAGAATTCTTGCAGATCTAGGCTTTCCATCAAATATGCCAACTGTACTCAAGTGTGATAATCAAAGTTGTATGGCTATTGCAAAGAACCCAGTATTTCATGCTCGCACCAAACACATAGAAGTACAGTACCATTACATTCGTGAGCTAATTGAAGATGAAATTGTGGAGCTAGAATATTGCCCAACAGAGGCAAATTGTGCTGACATATTCACTAAAGCACTTGGAAGAGAGCAGCTCAACAAGCATCTTCAACAGATGGGCATAGGACCGAGACCTACTTGATTTATCATCGGTAAACATTGAGGGGGGGTGTTAGTATATGATCAATGTCTACCCCTCATGATTGTATGCACATTTTGTAAGGCCCCCTTTATGAGGAGAAGCCAAGCGTGCATTACCCAATTGATGGGAATCCCAACTTGAATGTTGGATGAAGGTCATATTGGACCATGTAAGATATTATAAGGAAAGGGAGTTACCAGGGTCCCCAATTGTGGGGTCCGGGGCAGCGGTGAGCAGCCCCGGCTGGGGGGTCCAAGGGGGCCAGCGGGCCCCCTGGCTGGGGGGTCCCAGGGGGCCAGCGGGCCCCCTGGTGGGGGTCCGGGGGCAGCGCCCCCGGCGCGACGGTAAAGGGAATATTCCATGGAATATTCCCTGTCGGAGTCAGAAATCATTCATATTTGTTAGGTCGGTTCAACCAGTCAAAGACGTGTATGGCAATTACGCGGGCGGTGGCCGCCCACGCTCTACCGCCCATGTATTGCCGTCCATGGCAGGCCACCCATGATCCTATATATACATGACTTCTGCACTACCTAAGACACCGAGTTGAGCCAGCATACCTCTACCTTGTATCTCCCTATCTAGAGTTGTCTAGATCACCATTTAAGCTCTACCTTGAGAGCGCACGGGTGGACAACGCCATCATCTTTGTACTTGCTGCTAGTAGAAAATTGTTGAGATTCTCCTATATCTGTTATCTTCTCTGTTATTGCTCCTGTGTTATATTGCGTAACTATTGTTTTACATTGCATGCAAGCAGTTTCTTTGCACTCACCTTCTTGCCAGAAAATCATGAGTGTGAAAACTTTCTTACATGTCACTTTTTCTTACAAATGCCTCTTGCAACCTCTAGATCTATGCTCTAAGAGGTCATAAACACTAAAAAACATGAGATATCACTCCTTGCACGAAGGCAATTGCTCTATGTTCTTTGTCATTTTTGGCTTGTTGGAGCTTGGTTTTGCCCCTCTCACCTCCTATACCACTTATATTGCTTTCATATCACTTAGATCCATGTTCACTGCCACTTTAGCAAGAAAAATGTACATGAAATAACCACTCAAATCCTTTTTTCACATGTGTGATTGCTCTATTTCCGACCTCCTTCATTACTTGACAAAAAATATTTTTCTGCATTTTTTTAGCTCAGTTTTTGCTTTGACAAGCTTCCTCAACTCAAGAGTTACTAACCTAACCCTGAGTTTGTGTAGAAATGTAGGAAAAGTGTAATAAAGAGTGTAGAAATGAGAGAGAAATTGAAGAATAAAAAGAGAGACACTAAGATTTAATGAAGAAATAAAAAAATCCTAACCCAAAACACTTATTTTTGCCTATTTCTACCAACCTACCTATCTAGCTAGCTACTACATACTCATGAGTAGGCAATAAATAGAATGCTCTAAGAAGCTCACTATATTGCAAAAGAGTGCCAAATTGCACAAGAGTTGTCAACTCTCTATGCTCACTCCAAACAAGTAACCCTAACAAATAAGAGCTCTTTCACGTATATAGGCTTTTAAGAGCTTTGTCCACTCTTTAGTGGCTAACTTTGAAAATAGCATCTAGAATAGGCTATTTGGAGGCTGAAATGATGACACAAAAATACAAAAATTGGTGTGGCTTTTCTATTCATGCCATAAAATTTGACTTCTACTCAACTTTTACAATGTGGGCCCCATTACTATTAAAATAGGACTTTATGCTAAAAATAGGCATTTTCACATGTATTTTTGATAAAAAATGATAAAAAACATTATATGAGGAGGATTTTGAGATGCAAAAAATAAGTAGACTCTATCATCCTTTACTTCTATTCTTGTGCTCCTCTTTCATCAATTTCCTTGTCCTTTGACTGAGCTTTGACCACCTTGGCTTGGTAGTTTTTAGGTCAAATTTTGAGCTTTCTCCAACACACACACTTGAGGATCACCTCCTTTTACGTCCTTGTAGGACCACACAAACATTTTTCTATACCGTTGAAACAATTTTTTCAACCAAGCCTTTTCCATTTTAGATACATCAATTCCAATGTAAGTGCACTTTTTTTATGATATTCAACTATGACAACCACTTTATTCTTCAATTCTTGGTTGTCATAAGATCCTCTTATTGTTGTTTTTCAAATTTGGTCTTAAAGATATGACCTTTTGAATTTCTACCTCATAAACTTTAAAAGTGGCTCAAAGTCACTAGGTTTCCTATCTTTGGAGGTAATACTCTATTCATCAAATTCCTCTACAACCCAAACACTAGCGAACAAAACCTATAGTGTATGTCATCTTTGTTCTTTAAGCTCAAAAACTTGCATAATCTTGTGGTGACTACTCCCACCACAACTAAAAACCTTTCAAAAACCCTATAGATTTACTAGTGTCATCGAAAAACACAGCACAATGCTGAATATTTGTTGTCGGAAAAGTACAAAGAATGCTCTCCTTGATGTTCTTGAACCAATGTAAAGAGAACTATGCATGGAAGTACTCCAAGATCGCTCCAAGAATTACCCCAGAAATGCTCCAAAATGGGCTTTGAAAGTAAAGAATGAAGCTTTAAGGGCCCAAAACATGTTTAAGGTTATTGGAACCTTGGCCTTCCCCCCTCCTCAAACATCACAAGAGTGTAGCTTAGTGGCAAGAGATTGTTAGTTAAGCAAGCTTTGAGGAGAATGATACCAAGAATCCTTTTCTTCTCAAAATATCCATACCTACAAAATACATCTTCAAACACAAACATCCATGAACCACTAGCTATTTAGATTCTTAACATTGTTTCTTCCACATGTTGAGTCAAGCCCTCCTTGCAAAGGACAATATACCTGAGTGCGGGGGCATGAAAATCATATCATGTACACACTGTGGGGGCATGAAAATCATATCAATATATATTCCATGCCAACAATAGTTTTTCTTATACCTTTTTCCCATGAACCACATAAAGGGTCACATTTTATGTAGGTGTGGTTCATGGAAAATATATGGGGCATATAGTACTGAAACTAACTGATGAGATCTATTTAGTCATGTGGAGGGGTAGAAATGGCACTTCTTACCTACAAGTGGGTGGCACACAACTATATCTTTGAAAAAATACTTTGAATCCTCGAGAATTGATATATCAAATTTAGAGTATCATCCCTTCTTCATCAAGTTACACATAGAAGAGGACCTCTCGAACCTTCCCCACATGCATGGTTCTCAAGGGAGGAGGAAGAGCCTAAGAGAGGAGGAGGAGCCCCATCTTAGAAACACCCTATGGGCATGTTCCTAACGTCTTTGTGTTAGCATTCCAAGTTTCTAGATAAGCTTGAAATTAACACTTGTATATTTCTTTACACTTTGTCAAGGAAAAATAAATTTATCACTTTCTCTTCTTAGATGTAGTGATTTTTCTCCCCGAAAGGAATTTTGGCAATAGTCTATTCTCCCAAAATTTAATTAATAAAAAGAACAATTTCACAAGTGAGTGGGCCTAGCACCCATGCGATCCACCAATCCCACAAAGCAGGGGCTGCTTAAAACTTCCTAGAACACATTACAAAGAAGATTGATAACCCTTTCATCCCCCTCATGGGGGCCCACTTGCTTTTAATTTTGTTGCTCTCCAAGAAAAACACTCTATGATGTCTAAAAGGAAAAGGCTTCTTACAAATGCAAATTCTTTTGCCTATAAGGAAAATATATTGCCCAATCAACCATTCTTTAGGAGGGCTACCAAACTTGGTGGCACACCTCTCTTTCAAGATCTTCCAGAGGGTCTCACCTCTTATAGCATTGCATAGTGATGAGGAATAAATGATCGCTTCAACCAATAATGCTTCCTTCCATTTGATTTCTCCCTGTAGCAACATGATTCTCCCAAGGGCATGCTAGACTCATGTTGACTTGGGGTAAGAAAAGAAGAGGTGTCCCAAGTCCTCATTGCCATGAGGCATCATTTACACCATGGAGGGGATCTCCAAATTTTGTTAGCTTTTACATTGGTCCAAATTCCCTAGTGGAGGATTTTCCACATAAGAACTGTTTTTTTAACCTCGATGTGAGGATGCCAAAGGGATTGGAACTTAAAGTCCCACCTAAAACTGGACCAGTCTAGACACCTCCTATTAAGTGTGACATGAAAATCCATATTCTTCTCGAATCTCAAAATCTTATCAAGACTATTGCCATTATGCTACCTAAGACATTCAAGGTGGGGGGAATTATGCCCAATAAGGAGGCAAGTCCTTGAACACTCCCAAGCAATGAATCTGCTCTGCAATAGGCACTATTCTTCATAGTACAATCTCTTAGCTGAGTCAATGTCCTCAAATCTAATTCATTGGCATGTTTCTCGATTTGAGAGATGTTTCCAAAAAAGAAAACCTTTTTTCCAAAGCTTCCTAGTGTTTTGGAGGTTCCAAAACACCTTAGATGCCCTTGATAGGGAACCATATCAAATCATTTTGTCTAATACCCGCCGACCATTTCCAATCTTCATTGATCTTGACAAATTGCTTCACCTTGTTCCAACTCTTCCATAGGGAGCAAACTAAGCTCGACCCTCTGCAAGTCACTTGATAGGGGGAGACCAAAAGAGTAAGAAGATCAAGATCATTCTGCCATGGAAGGCCCACAAGCCTAAGAGTGCTCTTGTTTCTAAAAATCAATTTGACCCAAGAGGCATCCCTGTTGCTCCAGGCTTTAATTAACCGAGAGAGATTTGTATCAAATTGTTAAATATGAAGTAAAGTCCCATTGGTGAAGACTAAGGACATAGACTATCTCACAAATGGTCTGTCTTTTGTGAATGATATTTGTAGCATATGCTTCTTAAAACAAAACCAATAGATTTCAAATAAATTCATGATCTCCAACTCTTCATACCATGATTTTTGCAAAGGGAAGAGGCTAAAAAAGGACGCATCAAGATATGGCCTTTGTTCAAGCCAATGGCGCTTAAAGATTTGATGATTTGTGATGAGAAGATACTTAAGGGTATTAGCAAGCCATGTGTGAAAGTTTCTATTTTTTAGAATTATTAACTTTATAAAGATTATTGTAAAATAGCGGAATGCTAACTATTGGGAAGATTGGGCGAAGCCAAAGTGTAATCTTTTGATCAAACCAAGTAGTCTAAAGTTTTTATGTTCTCTATATCCTATGTGGCAAAAGAGCATTATGTGAAAAAAGATATTTCATTGTGTAGGAATGATAAATTTGTAATTCCAAACGCAATAATTATATCATTTGAAATTTCTATAATTTTTAGGGTTAGTCTTTATTGTGTTGGGAGTAGAAAGCCATGGTTCTAATTAGTTTCTAGTCAAAATTCCCCATTCCCAAACCCTATTGCACTAAGGGTACGAATACAACAAACATTGGTGATTACGATGGGATGGGGTGTCAATGTTGAGAATAAACTATAGAAGGAATTTTAGGGTGAGTAAGGTGATGGAGGTTGACTATAACAACTTGTTTTGATACATGGTTTTCATGATTTTAGGAGGAATAGGATAGTTTAGCCCTAGCAAAACCTTCTACTTCAAAAGCCGGGGAAGGTTCTGATAGTGTGATTCCAGGTAGTGTGCATATCTCCGAGAAACTACTTTTGCTAGTTGAAAAAGGAGTTGTTACATATGCACTAATCCCACAAATCCTAGAGGTGCAAATTGCATTTGAGTTTGAAAAGCTACAGAGAGAAGGGGTAGGAGGTAGGCAAGAAAATGGAGAATTAGAGAGAGTGAAGGAAAAGAAACTTTGGGATTTGGAAGTGGTAGTGAAGCTTTTGGATTTCATATGGGTAGAGAAGTTGTAGGGAAAAAGTTGATAGCACCAAGAGGGGACTCTATGCTAGTTTTTGGACGAGAAGTTGATCAAGAAGTGAACGAAGAGATGGAAAATTTACCTTTGATACCAATAGATGAGGAGTGGTAGTTTTGGCAAACTCCTATGGTAGTCTTGGGCCACATAATTATTGGAATATAGTTTAACCACTTTCATGGGAAAGTTGACGATGACCTAGATGTCCATGTTTGACTATTGGATATGCATCATTACCTTTGAAGACGGGTAGGATGATGCTTGGAAATGCCAAATCTTCCAAGCTACACTTGGTGGGGAAGTTGTAAGATGGTTGAATGAGTTCACCCCCTAATCACTTTGTGACTTACCATGATCTATATACAACTTTTCTACAGAGATTCTAGAGAGCAAAAACGAATGAACATTTATTACCACACTATAGTTTATGGTCTAACAACCTACTCACATAATTGCAAACTATGATTCCTTGTTCCAAAGCACCTTGATGTAGACTCTAGATCGAGAATGCCCTCCAAATGATGCGGTGTGTGGGTGGTTTATTAAAGGTATCAACCCCATGTTGAAGGGAAAAATCTATCTTTATGATGTGGATGATACAAGGATTGAATCATCTTATTGATGCTAATGAACAACTAGAACATAATCTAAAGGTAGCTGACCATTACCTATAGTTGGTTTCGGAGGCTACATCCTTGATATTGACACCATGTATTGGGGTAACTAATGTATTTCATCAAATGTACTATAGAAAATGTAGAAATGTAGGATACAATGCAACAAATTGTGCATTGAGTCAAGTTACTCTGCTTTATGTAATTTAATGAATCTTAGCACACAAAAATGTATATATAACACGTGAAATAAAGTAGTGTCCACCAATCAGGTACAACCTGACTTGTTGCAAGCTGGCCTATGGTACCAATAGCCATATGTACATACTATACATCCTATCAATACAAGACTAACATAAGAGTTAATGATAACCTATAGTCACCTCCCTCTAGACAAGGTGGGCCAAATTATCAAGGCTACAAAAGAGGTCACTGTGACCTTTCAACTGAAATCGATGGGAAGTTGGGAGTTACTCAAAGGATAAAAAGGGACCACAATCTCTCTTGTGTATGGAATTTGGACACATGAGGTCAAATTGTGAGAAAGAAAAGGAGTATGATGGCCAGAAGCAAGAGGCGAAACTTAAAACATCAATGACTAACAAGATCACATTATCTTATGAGGAGACAATGGAAATAGTCATCAATTGATCTGGAAAACAACATCAAACGAAACATTCACATTCGCAACCTAGTATTCAAGGGGATCCCAATCTCTGACTCTATGCAAGGGGCATATGAGATATTCCATAACAGTGGATGATAAACATGCCTAAGGCTCATTTATCGACCATTGTAGAACCTCCACATATGCAAGGTCTAGAGGAGGATGAGGAAGCTCAGTTCTTGGAAGCTCATAAAGATGTTTGGTCAGTCATTTTAATTGATATTCTGAAAGGTCTAGCATAATATTAGGACCAAGAACGTGTACCAACTACTATCCAATCGAAAATAGTCTAGGAGGACCTTTTTAGTGATGATAATGTTATCCCACCAGTTGAAGATATCTTATAAAAAAATAGTGTGTATGTGAAGGAGGACCAAGTGTAGTTCATTAATTTTGGTCCCAATGATAAAACCCAATTGGTCAACATTTGTGCGGATTTGTCAACATGCTTTTGAAGTGATTTGGTTACCTTTTTGAATGAATTTAAGGATGTCTTTACCTAGGACTACTCAAATATGCAAAGCCTAGATCCCAATGTATATTAGCATAAAATTCATTTGAAACTAGATGCATCTCGAGTTATTCAACAATGATAGCTCATAAATCCAAACTTTCCAATCATTTTGGATCAATTATACTTTAAGGATCTTACTGATATATGACTCTGATGATCTCCCACACATGAATTTTAGGCTATGATCCCAGAAGCTCGTCTGGGACTTGCCACTCGTCCTTGTGGTGTTGACCTCATTGGTCAAAAGATTTTGCAAAGCAGTCTTTGGTGGTGTACATTGCATAAGGATGTTTGCAATTTGGTTCGACAATGTGATCCCTATCAAAGAATAGGTGAACCTCGAGATGTGCATCGATGGATCATGTAAACATGAAGAGGGTTAGCGTTTGTAGGCATGCACTAATGCACATCTCTTCTCTTTGTCCTCGTCTCGTCTTCCTTTTCCCTCTACATTCTTTTCTTCCTCTTCGACCTTTTCTTTTTCTCATCTCTTCTTTCCTCTCATGTATTCTCCTTCTTCATTTCTTCTTCCTTCTACGTTCTCCTTCTCTTCCTTGTTCGCTCTCTTCCTCATACCTCCTCTCCCTCATCCCTCATCCCTCTAATCTTTCCTCCTCTTGCTTTTCGAACTCCTTTATTCTTCCTTTTTCTTCCTTCTCTGTCCTTTCTTTCTTCACCCCTCATCTTCTTTCTTATTCCTCTCTTTCTTTGCTCGTTTCCTATTTTTCTTCTTCTCCCCCCATCCTGTCTCTTCTATTTTTTCATCCCACTCTTGCTCGTTCTCCTCTTTCTCCTTCCTTTTCTCTTTTCTTACTCCCATTCTTCTCCTCTCCTCATTCTTTATCTTTTTCTACATCTCTCCTTTGTTTCTGTTGTAGTTGAGACATACACTGGTACATATTATTAAATACATTATTAACAGGAGTGGATGCGGGAAAGGTGTTGAATGCAGGAGGGTAGGGAAAAGGGAATGGGAGTGTGTATGCTGCGCTTGAGAAGGGTGAAGTGGGTGGTGGGGGAATGGGAGATTGCGGGAATATCAAGGGAGGGAGAGGTGTGGAAGTGGGTGATATATCCATGAAGTCATATGTGGATGCAGTCATGGGAGTGATTGTGAACATGGGAATTGTCGGTGTGGTGATGGTCGTGAAAGTGTAAAGTGGTGTGTGTAGTTGTGAAAATGAACCACCAAGAAGTGTGATGGGGGGAGTGGGTTTTCAGTGGTGACCGTTAGAATTACAGTGCCAGTGGTGGCATTTACAATGGGCGTGGTGATAGGTTGCACGGATTGTGAGGGTTGACTCACGGTCTGTGCTTTGGTTTGGAAAGTGGACTCTGCGGCGGTGACAGTGGTGGTGGCAGTGGTGGTGGGAGGTGAAGGTGGTGGATGTTGGTGCATGACAATCATCAATTGAAGGCTTATGAAGGAATGAAGTCAAATTTAGAAGTTTGAGGGAAGGACATACTCAGAAACTCAAAGCTATGTACACATATGTACATTAGTTCAGATATAGTTAACTCACACTTATGATTAGTCATAAGCTTGTATATATTTGACTATAAATATGTTGAAAATGTCGGGACATGTAGCCCTGAGACATAGAGAAGAGTGTATGAGATGAGTTAGTATGTACATTGTAAAAACTATCCATCAGATGTATGAAATATAGAGAAAAGTGAAAGTTTCAGATATGGCGCGTCGATCTTCTCTCCCATTCTCCTTCTGTGTTTAATCTTTTGTGAAATCCTTCTGCACGAATCTAAGTCCATAGCTAATCCATCTATGGCTAGAATTTGAGAGTCTAATTGTCATCAGGTTAGGAGAATTTTACATAGGAACATTCATATGTAATGATGTTCTGAGAGTCGACAAAACTGGCACAGATTTCATGTTCAGAGAAATGAACATTGCTCAGTGTGTGGTGTAAAGTTTTACACAAGTGAGGGCTTAAAATTTAAGTTGGAAGATAAGCCATCTATGGCTAAAAGATCTTGATCAAACGGGTTCGACATTGAGAGAACTATAACTAAGAAGTTATAGGTGTCAAACTCGTCACTGCAGAGAAGGTGTTTTATACACAGGTAACTTATTTGTATGATTTCTCAGAGTACACTGAATCATTTGCAGAGATTTAAGTTGGAGGAGGAGCGCAACCTTAAGGCGAAGCAATCTACAAAGTTTTATCAAAAACTTTACAGGATTGATTAGTCAATGAGTGATTAATCTGCAGCAGACTTTCAGGAAGTTTTCAGTTTTCAACAGTTAGCCAAAATTCTGATAATTTGGTGTTTGTTCTCTAAATTAAGTGGAGTCAGAAGTTGTTCTTGATATAGAGGAGTTCTAAATTCAAGTACAACTTATTCTTTTGGAGATTAACACTCTCCATCAGTGGTATCAGAGCAGGTTGTGCCAAAATTGAAGAGAAGAAGACTCCGACTACTGAAAGAAATACAAATCTTTACATCTTGAAGGTGCAGAAGGATAAAGGTTGAAGAAAACTTGAAGGTAGACACATTGAAGCTATCAAAAGGATCAGAAGGAGTAAGGCTCGAAGTAAAGGTACATTTATTTCTTGTAAAGGTTAAAGCTTTGAGACTACAGGTGAAGCAAGGATGGGAGATAGTCTCCAAATTGAAAAGTTGGATAGAGAGAACTATCCAGCTTGGTCTATGAGGATGGAAGCTCATCTTATGAGCAAAGATCTGATAGGATATATCACAGGAGATGAAGAAAAGCCAGAATTCAGAGATCCTAGTGTTCCAACTAGAGAGGAGCTTGCAGACTTGAAGAATTGGATGAAGAAGGATGCTCAAGCAAGGAGCATAATTTACATGGCAGTAAATGACTACCTGCTTCCTCACATTAGAGGACTTGAAAGTGCATGTGACATTTGGAATGCTTTGGAGGAGCATTTCCAAAATACAACCAAATCAAGGAAGGCTTCACTATGGGCAGAATTTACTACTTTCAAGAAGAAGGCCTCACAATCAATCTCTGATTATGTGACAAAGATGAAGGATATTGCAGACTCTCTAGGAGCAGTGGATGAAGAAATTGAAGAAGACAAATTGGTAAGACAAATACTCACAGGGCTAAGAGGAGATGAGAAGTGGAAACCTTTCATTTTATCCACAGAACTTTCACTAGATCATTTTACTCCTGATTTGAATCAATTGTTAGGTCATATGCTAACTTTTGAGAATGATGTCAAAGGAGATGTTGATAAGAGTGCAGGTCATGCAATGTACTCCAAAGATAAGAAGAAAGCCAACAAAGGAAAGCAACAATCAGGTGAAGAAGAAGGTACTTCAAACCAAGCAAATTTCATGAGAGGCAAAGGAAATGGCAGAAGTAGAGGAAGAGGCAGAAACAACAAGGATAACACAAGAGCTTGTTGGATATGTGGTAAGACCAATCATCTCTCTCATGATTGTTGGCATAATAATCAAAACAATGGCAATTATCAAAACTTTAATCAAAGAGCAAGAGGTGGTAGATTTCAGAGAGGAAATTTCAGAGGTAGAGGTGGTAGGAACTCTTTTGGAAGAGGTGGAGGAAGAAGTTTCCAAAACCAATCCTACAATAACACCTATTACAACTATGCATCAGATCAGAATGAGGATTCAACTCTCATTATGAATACATGTGAAACTTCACATGAGGATATGAGAGTGTTCTATATTGATTCAGGATGTAGTAATCATTTAAGTGGAAATATTGCTTTGATGACTGATCTAGATCATAATGCAATTAATCATACAGTTCAGACATGTGATAATACAAAGCATAAGGTAAAGTCAATTGGTTTAGTCAAAGCTAAGGATGGGAGCACTCTTCTGAGTAAGGTACTTTATGTTCCCACAATTCCAAAGAATTTGATCAGTGTAGGTCAAATTGTGGAAAAAGGATATGAGGTAAGGTTCACAAATGATGGAGTTTATGTTGAAGATCCCAGTCAAGGGTATAAACAGGTTGTTACAGGAAAGAAAGAAGGAAGGCTCTTCACATTGAAGGTACAAGGAAATGTTGGACATGCTATGTTCACATATGGAGAGCAGAAGGTGTCAGAATTGGATCTCTGGCACAAAAGACTTGGACACTTTAATGAAAGAGGTATCAAAGATATGATCAATAATGATTCAGTGCTTGGATTGCCTAACATTGCAGGTCAACATATGACATACAGATGTGAGGCATGTCAATTAGGTAAGGCTCATAAGCAATCCTATTCCAAGCATGGGTTTATGTATTCAGAAAGACTTGAATTGGTGCATACAGATGTGTGGGGTCCTTCAAAGGATTTTAGTATAAATGGTTCAAGATACTATGTCATTTATGTTGATGATGCTACCAGGTGGATCACAATTTATGTGATTAAAGAAAAGTCAGAAGTGTTTAATACATTTAAACACTATCATGCTTATGCAGAAAGGATTACAGGTCAAAGATTGAAGAGACTAAGATCAGATGGAGGGGGAGAGTATTTTTCAAATGAGTTCAATGATTACTTGTGGAATGCAGGTATAAAGAGAGAAGTTACTTGCAGGTACTCTCCTCAACAAAATGGGGTAGCAGAAAGAAGAAATAGGACTCTTGTTGAGTTTGCAAGATCCATGATGAAAGAGAAGAATTGTCCAAATTATTTGTGGGCAGAGGCTGTTAATACAGCTACTTACTTGGTCAATAGATTGCCTTGTAAAGCTTTGCAGGGTATGACACCATATGAAGCTTGGTGGGGTAAGAAACCTACCTTGGATCATTGCAGAATATTTGGATGTTTGGCATATGCATATGTGCCATCTCAATTGAGACATAAGTTGGAGCCTAAGGCAGAAAAGTATGTATTCATTGGTTATGATGATAAACAAATGGGATACAGGTTGTGGAGTCCATCCACAAAGCAATTCATTGTGTCTAAGGATGTTACATTTGATGAGCAAAGTACTTGGTATGCAGGTAAATATAATATACATGCAGATGATGAAGAAGTAGTGAATCAAAGGAAAGGTAAAGCAAAGATTCAATTACTTGATGAAAGTGAGAACAATGAAGTACAGGTTGAAGTTGAAGAAAGGCCAAGGTTTGATCCAGAATGTGATGAACCAGAGACTTCAAGAAGTGCAGAAGTTAGGAGGTCAACTAGGCACAAATGGCAACCTACAAGGTATAGCTATGATACTTCATTCTTGACTACTAAAGATTATGCTTATTTGATAGAAGCAGATGAAGATCCATCTACATATGATGAAGCTAAAGGTAAGAGAAATTGGGAAGAAGCCATGCAAGAGGAGTATGATGCTTTGATAGAGAATCAGACTTGGGATTTGGTTCCTAAACCTAATAGCCAGAAAATTATTGGATGTAAGTGGGTTTATAAAACCAAAAGATTTGCAGATGGAAGTGTGTCTAGATACAAAGCTAGACTTGTTGTGAAAGGGTATGCACAGACATATGGAGTGGACTATGATGAGACTTATAGTCCTGTGGCAAAAATGACAACCATCAGAACTCTCATAGCAATTGCTGCTTGCAAAGGTTGGAAGTTGTCTCAACTAGATGTTAAAAATGCTTTCTTAAATGGTTACATTTAAGATGAAGTGTACATGGAGCAACCAGATGGGTTCAAAGATCAAGTGAGTCCAAATTATGTGTGTAAGCTCAAGAGAGCTTTGTATGGACTAAAGCAAGCCCCAAGGGCATGGAATTATAGGCTTGTAAAATTCTTGAATGATCTTGGATTTCAAGCATCAAAGGCAGATAGTAGCTTGCTAGTCAAAGCAAGTGAAGATGGATTCATTTATGTGTGTATTTATGTTGATGACATAATATTTACAGGAACAGATGAAAAAGGTATACAAATGATCAAGAAGCAGATGGAGAAAGAGTTCAAAATCAGTGATTTGGGAAACCTATCATTCTTCTTGGGAATGGAAATTACTTATACTCAACATGGAGTATTTGTGACCCAAGAAAGGTATCTTAAAAATTTGCCAACCAAATTTAAAATGGAAGATTGCAGGGTTGCACCTACACCTTTGGAAGTGAACCATAAATTGTCTAGGTTTGGAGGAGAAGAGTTCAGAGATATGAAAATTTATCAAAGTTTGGTTGGTAGCTTGATTTATGCTACATTGACAAGGCCTGATTTATCATATGCAGTTGGTGTGCTTTCACAATTTATGCATTGTCCTAGAAAGGAACATTGGATTGCAGGACAAAGAGTACTTAGGTACATCAAGGGTACACTCAGAGAAGGATTATACTATGGATTTACTTCTGATACAAGAGTGAAGATATATAGTGATGCAGATTGGGCAGGTAATGTGGATGATAGAAGATCAACACATGGATACTTGTGCTATGTAGGAGACAAATTGATTTCATGGTGTTCTAAGAAGCAACATACAGTTGCTTTGTCATCCACAGAGGCAGAATATAAAGGTATGGTGGAAGCTGCAAAGGAGGTAATATGGCTAAAGACACTTATGAAGGTGTTTGATGTGATTCAAAGTACTCCTATTGTTTGTGGAGATAATATGAGTTCTCTATATTTGGCAGCTAACCCTGTGTTTCATGCTAGAACTAAGCATATTGAAATACAGTATCATTTTCTGAGAGAAAAGGTCATTGAGAAGGAGATTGAAGTCATACACACTCCTACAAAAGATCAACTTGCAGATATGATGACAAAAAGTCTAGATGGACCTAATCTACAAAGATTCAAGGATATGGCAGGAATCAAGAAGATAGAGAAGAACCTCAATTAATGATTGAGGGGGAGCTGTTGGTGCATGACAATCATCAATTGAAGGCTTATGAAGGAATGAAGTCAAATTTAGAAGTTTGAAGGAAGGACATACTCAGAAACTCAAAGCTATGTACACATATGTACATTAGTTCAGATATAGTTAACTCACACTTATGATTAGTCATAAGCTTGTATATATTTGACTATAAATATGTTGAAAATGTCGGGACATGTAGCCCTGAGACATAGAGAAGAGTGTATGAGATGAGTTAGTATGTACATTGTAAAAACTATCCATCAGATGTATGAAATATAGAGAAAAGTGAAAGTTTCAGATATGGCGCGTCGATCTTCTCTCCCATTCTCCTTCTGTGTTTAATCTTTTGTGAAATCCTTCTGCACGAATCTAAGTCCATAGCTAATCCATCTATGGCTAGAATTTGAGAGTCTAATTGTCATCAGGTTAGGAGAATTTTACATAGGAACATTCATATGTAATGATGTTCTGAGAGTCGACAAAACTGGCACAGATTTCATGTTCAGAGAAATGAACATTGCTCAGTGTGTGGTGTAAATTTCTACACAAGTGAGGGCTTAAAATTTAAGTTGGAAGATAAGCCATCTATGGCTAAAAGATCTTGATCAAACGGGTTCGACATTGAGAGAACTATAACTAAGAAGTTATAGGTGTCAAACTCGTCACTGCAGAGAAGGTGTTTTATACACAGGTAACTTATTTGTATGATTTCTCAGAGTACATTGAATCATTTGCAGAGATTTAAGTTGGAGGAGGAGCGCAACCTTAAGGCGAAGCAATCTACAAAGTTTTATAAAAAACTTTACAGGATTGATTAGTCAATGAGTGATTAATCTGCAGCAGACTTTCAGGAAGTTTTCAGTTTTCAACAGTTAGCCAAAATTCTGATAATTTGGTGTTTGTTCTCTAAATTAAGTGGAGTCAGAAGTTGTTCTTGATATAGAGGAGTTCTAAATTCGAGTACAACTTATTCTTTTGGAGATTAACACTCTCCATCAGTGGAGTAGGTGGGGAGGATGGTAACGGGGTTGATGGGGGTGCGCTTGAAGTGTGGACTTCCTCAGTGTGATGAATGGTATGAGCTATGCCTGTGGTTGTGGATGTGGTGCCCTGTGGTTCTGATACCAAGACATTCATTTGCTTCCCTGGTCTAGGGGGACATCTGTCATATCTTCGCTCTGATCTTCGCGAGTGTGCGAGAGCAGTATGCACTGTCTCAGGTACCCCCAATGCATCAGCAATCATGTCAAGGGTCGCCTTGTATTGCTCGTCCACACCTTCATCTTCCAATATCTCGTTCATTAGGGCCTTTCCTGCTGCCATGGATAGTTTGTGTTGTTCTTGAACTCGGTTGATTGTATCATATAGTCTTTTCAATTGCTTCATATAAGCAGGGGCACCTTCAAGTTCCTGTACAACTTCTTGATCATATTCATGCTCTTCTTCGTCGGATAGTCCCTCTTGTTCATCCTCTTGCTCCTCTTCGACAATCTCCTCTTCATCTTCATCTACTTCGACTACGTCTGGTTGACTTGGTTGGGGTTGGTCCGTGACTGTTCGTTGTCCACTTGCTTGCTCTGCCTCCACTTCCAAATTAGTAGCATTAATTATTCTTGCTACCTTCTCATCCGTTAGATCCTCTAGCGTGAAGCCATGAGGGAATTCCAAATCAGTGGGTATCGGTGGAAACACTAGAGTCGGTCCTTCTGTGCTATGCCTTGGTAATCTGATAGTGAAAGGTTGCACTCGCCTTGGAAGTCGTGGAGTTGTCTCTGGTGTCAGTGTAGCACCGCGGGCCTGTGCACAGGGCATTTGAACCACTCCTCTCATTTTCTTGGATGGAGGCCACATCATATGCCAAGCATCGGTAAACAATCCTTGTGAGAGCACAGCATCCATAAAGTACTGACTTTTGCTTCTTATACCACCGTTGATGTGCCAAGTGTATTTGGTCAATAATCCAATGAGGCATGTTGATTGTCAAATTAAAGGCATCTGCTAAGTATAAACTAAACCATATCTTCTTAGGTGCCATTGTGAATCTCTCTTGAGCAGGGAACGCGAAGTGTTGCATGCACATTCAGAGGTGAATGGCAATAGTTGGAGTCATTGCCACCATGTCCTTCAGTTTAGTCAGGTTCCTGTTCTTCATATTGTCTAGTACCATTGACTCTTTCTTTGTGGGGATGTGCATACCCTTCATATCTAGAGCTTCCCTTACCAAATTGTTCGTCAGTTTGAAGCGCTTCAGTTCATTACCTCGTGTAAAAGATGGCAGTACGAAGGTGTTGTAGCCCTTTTTCTCTTTACTGGGAGTGAGGGTGCTAATCAAGTATGAACATCGTAGAATGTCTGGCTTGGGTAGCTACACTTTGAAGTAATCATATAGGCTAGCCTTCTTCCATATTGGTTTCAATCCTTCATTATTTTGAAGCCTCTCGAACTCTCTGGTAAAGAAATGATACCGACCCCAACGTCCGATGAACTCTATTTCTGTCTCCCACAAATAAGTTCCATCTCCAAGAGGTCCTGCCACATCACTGAACCAATGCGAGTTTTTTCTTACTGGTGATGTGTGCCCCTGGGGAGGATTTTGAACAGGTATGGCATGTAATGCTCTCAATGCCAGTGGTCTTTCCTTCAACTCCTCTTCAATGGGAAGACTTTCAATGTCAACAATCTGAGGACTGGTGCCTGCATGGGAGCTAGTTCCTGCAGCCTCGGCCATATTGAAGAAATCGCTGCCAGTTTTGTGAGAATATATGAATGAATGTTAACATTGCAATGGACACAAAATGACACTGTGTCCTTGTTACAACATTAAATGATGAATTGTGATGTGGTTAGTGGGTTAGTGAGTGGTCGATGATTGTGGGTGTAGTTAGTGGATGATTTGTCTTATGAGCTAAATGGAAAGATGCAGTGTGAGAATGATGCAGTTAGTAGGTGGAGGTGAATTTACAAGTGGGGGTCGAGGGGTTTATTACAAGCTTTGGGCCGCCAAACACACTGGATGGCTTTCGGTTTTGGTTCTGTGGAGACTCTCGAGGGCTTTGTGAGAGTGTCTTCTTGGAAATGAGGCTTTCTAAGGACCCATTTACAAGTGATTCAACTCGTGTTCATGGGTGGATATGTGTTTGTGCGTGATGTATAGGAGTGGGTATTAGTTCTTCGAGTGAGTGAACCATGTTGTACAAGGTGTGGTTTCTGTGTAGCTATTTGAGCCCGCAAGCAAGCCTTAGGCACCCAAATTCGTCTTGATTGTGGACTAGCCTTCATCCACTTCTTGGGTACCCAGATAGACTTCACTTTCACAGAAGAATTTTTGGAAGACTTCTTATTAGTGTGGTGTCGTTGATCACTAATAGGAAGTTGAGCCAATTGTTGTGGCTTGACCGCAATAGGATGCTCGCCTTTCCGCACCCACATTTGTTTTGGGGGCTGGGACACCTTGCTTCGTACTTTCTTTTGGCTTCAAGCATAGGTAGTCTGCTTCTTCTGTATTTGATCTACCTTTGGTTGCAGTATCCCTATGGCCTTTGGAAAAGAAGGGAGTTCCGTTGTACCCTTGACTTCTTTATTGAGACAATCATCCCTCTGCATCACATATTTTTGGACAAGAATAGCATGGTCATCTTCATGTGTACTCCTGGAAGGACCAAGAGTGTGTGCCTTTCCTAGTTCCTTGAGTGCTTCATTCGCTAATTCAAGTGTAATACGGTTCTCATTTACCCAGGCCTGAAGAAGTCCACTTCTTAGGTTTAGGTTGACTGCATCACATCATAAATCCAATCTTGACCCAAGACAAGAGGCTCAGTGAGGTCCTCGTCTTGACACACTAGCACTTTAACTATCGTGAGCACGTGTTGAAGGTAGAGGGGAAGTTCCACCTCACCCATGCAGGGGGTTTCCACACCTCCCAATCCTATGAGATAGGCTTCGATAGGATTGACACTAAGTTCAAATCTTGACAGTAAGAAAGTTTAACAGCGCTTGTGGCTGCACCTTAGTCAATCAAGGCTCTTACAGACCTTGCACTCGTTCCTTGTCCTATCTCTAAAGTCACAAAAGGACGTCAGTCAATTATTCTATGAGAGCTAATACTTGAAATTTCACACATAGCCATGTGATATCCCTGAGCTGCATATGCATCTGTCATGGGCTGATCTCTACCCTGCCTTCTCAACTTCATCCTTTGGATGCGTTCCAATGCTTCTGCATGTGCCTCTTCTCGAATTCGTTTTTCTTCTTCCTTGCGTTTCTTGGTAGTGTTGAGTCGATTGAGCATTTCCTCAGTGAGGGATTCTTGATATAGTTTGACTCTGCATCCACTTATGTAACTAGGGAGAAAATCACCTTCGAGTGTAGCTAATTGGACTGCTCCACTAGTTGAGATCCTATTAATGATCATAGGTCCATAGCCACACTTTTCTAGCTTTCTTGCATGTTGTTTCAGGGTGTACACCAAAACTAAGTCTCCGGCCTTCAAGCCTTTATCCTTAACATGGGCATCAAAGTACGCCTTTTGTCATTTCTTAGCTGCACATATCCCTGCGACAACCCTCAATCTTGTTTCTCCTAATCGATCAAGGTCAAAGATTCTAGAGGAGAGCTCATGGCCTGTCCAATCATGCTCTTGTGCTACTTTCAATGTAGGTATCAAGAAGCCCAATGGTAGCATTGCATTTTGCCCAAATACCATCTGAAAGGGTGTGGCTTGGAGTACCGTTTTATAGGCAACTCTGTATGCCCAAACAACATGGTGTAGTTGTTGGTCCCAATCAAAGCGTTTATTATTCACTAATTTGGTGAGCACATTGCATAGAATCTTATTCGTGCTTTCGGCTTGCCCGTTAGCTTGTGGGTGATAGGGGGCAGACTTCTTGTGTATAACCAAGAATTCTTGGAGAAGATTTTCAATAACTTCATTCAAGAAATGAGTGCATCTATCACTTACTAGCTCAATAGGTAGTCGTATCTTGTGAACACATTCTCAAATAAGAACTTAGCTATCGTTTGAGCATCTTTCTTCGTGGTGGCTTTTACCTCCACACACTTGGTTAGATAGTCTGTGGCCACGATGATATATTCAGCATGTGAACCCTTAGCTGGGGGATTAATAGGACCAACAAAATCTATTCCCCACTTAGAGAATGCCCGTCCACCCATCATAGGTTTCGGTGGCATCTCATCTTTACGTATAGGATACTAAGTTCGCTAACACACATCACACCTCTTCACATAGGTATGTGCATCCATGTGAAGGGTTGGCCACCACAAGCCTGTAAATAGTATAGCCTTGATCACCCGATCTGGTCCAAAATGTCCTCCTGCTACACCTTGGTGAGCAGTTTCCAAGATCTTAAGATATTCGCTCTCATGGATACATAATCTCAGGTAACCATCTTTACCACGCTTGTATAAATTATCTCCAATGAGTGAGTAGTCTAAAGCTTCTTGTTCTAAGCTTATCTTCCTAGCCACAGTCATGTCTTGAGGGAATGTTTTCGTCCTCAGGAAGGCTACTAGTGGTTCACTCCAATCTGGCACTATGGACACTTGATAAAGAGTGGCATGTTCCACAGGTGGTTTAGTGCAGCAGATCGGGCATTCCTTGCACAACTTATGGACATTAGCCTCCATAGTCGGCCAGTGCACTCCAAGTCTTCTTAGTGTCTGTAGGGTTCGTTGCCTCGAGTAGTGTTGCTCTAATGCATCTACATGTGCTAATTGCAACCATTTAGCATACTCATCCTCTTCCACATAGCAAGCTAATATTCCTTGATATGTGTGCTTGTACATACTTCCTGCCATGATATGGTACTTCTGGGCTTTTACTATCTCCCTATCCTGTGTGTTTATTACTGGGTGGTTAGGCCCGTATGTCAATACTGGCACTAATGGCTTAGCCCACTGAGATACCACTTCCAAATTAAACAAGTAAGCATCAGGAAGGTCATGTGATACTCCTTGTGGGGCCTCTCCTGATGTGAGCCTAGAGAGATGATCTGCTCTCAAGTGAGTTTTCCCTTTCCTCACTACAACCTCAAAGTCATATTCCATCAATAAGAGGAACCATCTTACTAATCTACCTGTATTGCATGGCTTGTTTACCAAGTACAACAGTGCTTGACGATCAGTAAAAAATTTAAACTTGTTTGCAAGTAGATAGTGTCTAAAC
Organism: Ceratopteris richardii; assembly: GCA_020310875.1. Lineage (NCBI taxonomy): Eukaryota > Viridiplantae > Streptophyta > Polypodiopsida > Polypodiales > Pteridaceae > Ceratopteris > Ceratopteris richardii. The sequence continues at coordinate 49,996,407 of CM035439.1, read as the reverse complement.
TTTTTAACTGCATATACCATGCCTAATCCTTCTCTCTCAGTAGTGGTATAATTCCTTTTAGCTGCATTTAGTTGTCTACTAGCATAGGTAATTGGAAGATCCATATTACTTCACCAGTAGGTTGTGCGAGTACATATCCAATAGCATAATTGGATGCATCCACGTGAACGTGAAAGGGCTTATTCCAATCTGGTGTGGTCAAGATTGGTGCTAAACATAATCGTCGTTTAAGCTCATTGAAGGAGTTCTCACATTCATCAGTCCACTCAAAATTGGTCAAAAGGCCGTACAGAGGCTTTGCAATGATGGCATACATATGTATGAAACGTCGGTAATAACCACAATGCCCCATGAAAGCTTGTACTTCCTTGACATTCTTTGGCCTAGGTAGCTCGACAATAGCTCTAACTTTCTCCTCATCCGTGGATATGCCATTCTTTGACACTATGTGTCCTAGAATCTTGCCTTGCTTGACCATGAAGACACTTTTCTGGGTTCAGGCAGACTTGATATTCTCTACATTTGTCAAAGATTTTCCTGAGTTCAGGTATATGTGTTTGTCTAATGTTGGAATGAGCACAAAGATCATCAACATAGGCCTCTAAATTCTTCCTCAGGAATTCTTTAAATACATGACACATTAGTCTTTGAAATGTAGCGGGTGCATTGGTGAGACCAAATGGCATTACTCGGAAGGCAAATATGCCCCACTCTGTAGCAAAAGCGGTCTTATGCTGATCTTCTGGAGCTATGGCCACTTGATTGTAACCAGAAAACCAATCAAGGAAGTTGTACACTTCCTTGCCTGCTACTCTTTCTAGTAGATGCTTAGTGATAGGAAGCGGATAGTTATCTTGAATAGTGGCTGCATTAACCTTCTTCAAGTTAATGCACACACGTAGCTTTCCATTCTTCTTGGGCACAACTACGATGGGGGATACCCACTCAGTGTGCTCAATTTCATAGATAAATCCGGCTTCTACCAATCTATCTATCTCCTCCTTGATGTTAGCAACATAGTTATCATTATATGTGTATGGCTTTTGTTTAGAGGGTTTGGCATCTGAGGTCATGGGAATAGTGTGTGAGCATATGTCAGGGTCTAGACCTTTCAGGTCCTTGTAGCTCCAGGCGAATACATCTCTGTATTCTCTTAGCAGGGTAATCAACTCTTGCTCTTCTTCTTCCATCAGGTCATGCCCTATGTAAGTGCATCTCTCCTCTCCTTCTTCTATGGCTAGAACTATTTCCTTGGTGGTTTCTTTGTTATCATAGGCCTCCCCTGATTGTGCTTCACGTTTAGGCATTCTTATCATTACTGTCCTATCATCTACTTCATACTTCTTAAAGTTTTCAGGGACCTCAAAAAAAGATTCTTCCTCTTTTGGTGTGACTTCTCTCTTCTTTCTTTTCTTACCTTTGCTCTTAGCGGTCACTTGTGTGGTTAACCTCACTTCTTTTATAAGCTCCTCATGTCTCTGAGGATGAGCTTCTACTTCATAGAAGTATTCTTCATCTGACGCAAATGGTGGGTCCATAATGATTGACTCTAGATCGGAGTCACTTGCATCCTCAAATGCATTAGGGCTAGGTTCGCATTCTTCTAGAATTGAGTCTCCCTTGATTGGCTCTATTGAGAAGACTGAAATGTCATAGCCATCCTCATCACAGTGGGGTGTCCATTGTTCTTCATTGATGGCTACATCCATTGTTGCTAGGATTTTCTCCCAGATGTGAGGCTCAAACTCTTCGTCCATAAATACTACAGGTGCATAGGCTGGGTCTTGAGTTGATCTATGTGTTTCCTTCGCACCTACCTCTCTAGCTTTTTCTCTCTTCTCTTCTTCTACTGCCACTTTGCACATCCATAAGTGGGTTTCTTCATGCATCCATGAGGATCCTGATCCTATGGAATGCATCGATTCAGTATCATCTTTGGCTCTATGGATGGGATTCCACTGGATAGGAGGGACATCTCTATGAGAATAATCTTGGAGATTCACTTTGGTCGTGACACCCAAGTGTTGCAAGTACAGAGAGTTGGTTCCCCAATCTTGTACTACTTGCAACTGCCGCATAAATGGTCTTCCCAAAATCATCTCATAGGCTTGGTTCTTGCTAAAGTCACAGATAGCAAATGTGTGCTCAAACTCTACGCCACATGTAGTGAGAGTTATTCCTTCTAGCAAGCCTAAGGGTCTTTCTATGTGACCATCAGCCATCTGCAATTTCATTCTCGTTGGCCTCAGTGCTGGCTTGCCCCAAAGCTTCCATAGGGAAGTGGTAGCAATTGCAACTCGTGCACCTGAGTCGAGAATTGCCTTGGTTGTGTACCCTTGATGGGTGATGGGAAGATAGGTGTTTCCTTCTTCACCTTCACTCATATTTCCTATCTTTTCTAGAGGTATTTCTGGCACCATTCTATGAGAACCTACCTGAGAACGCGGTTTAGCGACCTCTGGCACTTGTTTGGCTACATGTTTCCACAGTTCTGGCTTAACCTAGAGTAGCTCTTCTAAAGTGAGATTGCACTGCACTTTCGTATTCTTCACTACCTCTGTGTTCTAGGTATGACTGAGTCTTCATTTCGTATGGATCTCCAGTGCCATCGAAGTAATTCTTCATGGACTTAACTAGCTGTGTAGGTCTCAAAGTCTTGATGTGTTCCCTAGGCCTTGGCAAAGGAAAATCATCAGCATTTCTTAGGTTCCTTTGGACTCTAGGTCTCTCGGTTTCTTCTCTATCCATCCCTGTTCTCATCCTTTCACTTTCCAAGGGGTTGGCAAAGCTTACTTCTGTTCTATCTCTACTTTTGTCCCTTTGAGCTCCATGAGCTTGGAATGTTCCCGCCCCTGGGTGGCCATATGAGACATTAGATCTTGGTTGGGGGAAAACAAATTCAACCTTCCAAGTGTAGGAATGCCTACCATGCTCTGTGACCACAAAGATCCTTTTTGAACTATGATCTAGATAGGTCACTTTGCCTGGGCTATCAGGATCTTTGAACTCATAGATTGTGGTCGTTCCTATCTCATTAGGTTGATTATGCTTATACCTCCAAAACACCATCGGTTTCTCGATTTAGAAGTAGATCTATGCTCTTATTGTCCTGGGGAATCCACTCTGGCGTGATAATTCTAGTGAGAACTGATTTACCTCGAGGGGTTTTAGGCTCTCCACTTAAGTTCCCTTGCTCTAGGTCACCTATGTCTGTCTCTGGGATCACATTCCCGAATTCGTCTGTCCTATCTGGGTGACTGGTGACTACATATATGGTTCCTTCTTTGTCCAAGTATGCTCCATTTTCAAACTTGACTGCTGGACGTTCTAGTCCAATGGGTTGATCTGGGTTTTTGAATTGGACCACAGATCTTCCTAGGTCATCCTCATAGATGCTAGCACCTAATCGGTTGGTCCTAAGGTATTCAAGCTACATCTTGTAGGGGCCTTCTACCCTATGTAAATATGGCACACCTGACTTCCTGTAGGTCTCTCCATACCATGAGACATCTCAGACTCGCTAGTTTCAGAGCTAGGGTAGTGAGAATGATGGCTCAACTGCTGGGCCCAAGACCTAGCAGTATGATTGACACTAGCCTCTGAAGACTTAAGACTCTGTCTATCTCTTCCTAGATGTCGTCCTGATCTAAGGTTCATATGCCCAACTGAATAATCCCAAATTTCCCAAGTACAATTTTCGTTATTGAATTCTTTTGTCTTAGTCACTTGTTCTTTTTAATTTTTCTTAGGATGTCACTTCTTGTCCAATCAATCTTTGTCGCAAGGAACACTTAAGTTTTATCGTACTTGAGTTAGGTCGCTTGATTTAAATTCTTTTCCCATAGGTTGTCTCGCAAATGGAATTTCTGTGTTCTTGCACCCTTGGACTTGATTGTGCTTAACATATCCCTAATTGATCAAAACCTCTATCCGTACTTAGCCTAAGCTAGGGATCGACCTAGGGTGTTGAGAATTTCCAACCTTTAGTTTCTCTCCTTGATTGCCCTTGTGTGCCCAGGAAGCATGTTCCCAAGCTTGCACTTACTCTTGCTTAGAACGCCCTTCAATGCTCTCCAAGGACCTGTAAAAGTCCCAAGTTAGTTCAAGAATTGAATTCCCTTAAGACAACAGATCATGTTCATTCATGCAATTCAAAGATCAAATTATTCTTTGGCTTTATGGAAAACAATCCTAAAGATCCCTTAGTTTTTCTTCCCCCTGGGTATGGTCACTTCAAAATGGTCCCCACGAGCTTTCCAACAAAACAAAAATCACATCAAATGGATTTCGTATGAGAAAGTTATGACCATTCAAGGTTGTAGGGTTAAAACAGGGTTCCAACAGACTAACAGGCAAACAGGACTTCTCGAAATACTTCATGTAGCGGCCTCACAATGCTCTAAAAAATTTCTAATGTTTCCCAAATAATACCCCAAAATAGACCAACTATCTTTCCCCTAAAAAATGGCCGAATTTGCCCGTCAATCGTGATCGAGTGGTCTATCAATTGCAATTGATATGTCAGTCGCGATCGACGTGTCGATCGCGATTGACAGGTCCGTCGTGGCCGTGAGTTGCGATTGATGGATCAATCACGATTGACATGTGGCCCGAAAATTCAGTCCGTCGTGGTCAAAGGATCGTTGACTCTGTCGATCGCGATTGACAGGTCCGTCGTGAGGGTTCTATCGGTCGTGGTCAAACAGTCGTTGACTGGGTCGGTCGCGATTGACAGGTCCGTTTGGGTTGTCAGTCGTGATTGATGGGTCAATCGCGATTGATGGCTCGATCGCGATTGACACGTGGCCCGCGTAAGTTCTGTCGATCGTGGTCAGTCGGTCGTTGACTCTGTTGGTTGCGATCGCGATTGACGAGTCCGTCGGCAGGTGTCCGTCATCGTTTGTCGATCGCGATTGACAGAAACAAAGGAATTTTAAAATTTTAAGCACATATTTAGGAAGCTCTAGGCATGTAGATCATGATTATGAACTTTGTTTATCAAAAGGATCATTTTTTCTATCGGTCGCGATTGATAGAGTTCAACGCCTCGGGACCTGCACATTCAAATTTTTTACCTGTTGGAGCTAGTGCAGCTGCTGGGGATGCTGATTCCTACAAAAAATCTCAGAAAACACAGAATAGCACACACACACAAATGCTCTCTTGCTCTCTCTCACGAATGAAATGAGGGGAATGGTGTGGGTATGGTGATATGACAAAAAAATGGAAAATGTCGCGATGATGGAGATGGAGGTGGGAGATGGTGATGATGATGATGGTGATGAAGATGGTGAAGAAAACAAAAGAAAATAGATAAAAGTGAAGAAAATACCTATGACTCTAATGCCTCAACTCTACGTCTTACCATCACACGCTCGTCCTCAAAGCTCGATCCCCGACAACGGCGCCAAAATTTGGTGTAGCTCAGTGATGAGTAGCACCTCCTTTAATGTCAATCCAGGAAAACGTGAGGATGGTATGAAGACCTCGAACAAGTGATGGCACAAGTGTGTGAGTGAGAAGCACACCAACATGCACACACATACACACACACGTGCACACAAGGTAAGACCAAGAGAGAGAAGCAATGGAGTTCTTTTAAATTACTCAAAAGTGCTCTTACAAGTTCAAAACTACAACAAGCTAACCTCAAAAATGAGCTCTCTAGCCCTTTTTATAGTTTTTGACTAGCTTTGGCCTTGTCCAGACCTAGTGTCTGACCTAGTTAAAAATTAGGTTCTAGGGCCTATTTGGGGGCTCAAACGGAGTCTAAGAAATGTGAAAGTTGATAGGTAGGTGCTTCTAAAGCTTCTCAAGCTCAAGGACTCCTTGGCTTGCACAAAATGGAGCTACAAAAATATGAAATGGTATTTACAATGGCTTTTAGTGATGAAAATCACTATTTTTGTAGGGATTTCTTCTAACAATTTGACATACACTTCCTGGAGCTCCCTACTTGCTCCTTCTTCTTGTGTGTCCACCTCTTTGATGTGCTCTTGTGATTTGTCCTTGACCTTCAGCTTCATGAAAAATGATGGCCTACTTGCCCGATCTTCTTTGACTGCTTTGCCTGCTTGGCCCTTCAGGTTGGCTCCCTTGTCTGGTAAGTCCTTGACCACCCTGACCACTGCCAACAAAGACCAACTCAGAAGTTATCTACTTATGTGTCTATGTGGATGACATTATCATTACAGGGAATTATGCTTGATGCTAATGGCATCAAGCAGGTTAAAGCTCAAATGATGGAAGAGTTTAAAATCAATGATCTTGGTTTGTAAACATACTTTCTTGGCTTAGAACTTGTGTATATAGATTATGGTGTGTATATTACTCCAAGGAAGTATATTCATGATATGTTGAGAAAATTCAAGATGGAAAACACCAAAACTGTAGGTGCACCCATTGAACTCAATCATAAACTTAGTTCTCATGAAGGAGAACCTCTTGCAGATATTATAGGTTACCAAAAACTTGTTGGCAGTCTCAACTATGCAACCCTAACAAGAGTGGACATTGCTTATGGAGTAAGTACATTGAGACAACTTATGCATGCACCAAGAAAGCCTCACATGGAAGCTGCCAATAGGATCCTAAAGCATCTAAAGGGTACCATAAATGAAGGGCTATTTTACCCATTCACCTCTAATTTAGACATAAAGTTATATTCTGATGCAGATTGGGCTAGCTCCAAGGATGATAGGAGGAGCACCTCAGGATACTTGTCCTTTGCAGGTTCAAAGATAACATCATGGTCATCAAAGAAGCAACCAACTGTGGCATTGTCATCTACAGAGGCAGAATATAGAGGCTTAGCAAATGCAACATAAGAGGCTATGTGGCTCAAGCAACTCTACACAGATTTGGGGCTACATTCTTACACTCCAATGATTTTTGGAGACAACGCAAGTTCACTTCATTTGGCTGCTAGTTCTGTATATCATGCAAGGACTAAGCACATTGAAGTGCACTATCATTATTTAAGGTGGGAATTTCTTAGCAAGGACATTCAATTATCCTATGTATCAACGCATTTGCGATGTGTAGATATACTCACAAAGTCTTTAGATGGAAGTAAGATGAACAGGTCCAAATTGATGATTGATTTGTAGGAGATCAAGGAGGAATGAAGACCAAGCATGTTAGGCTTGAGGGGGAGCTGGTTGTGCAAGAGAATCCAAGCCAACATACTTGGATAATTAGCATATATCTCATATATTCATATATGATCAATGCCTTGTAAAATGAATCACCTTTGTAAAAGTGCCTTACTTCCACGTGGAGTTAAGAAGCATCAAATCTTGAGGTATTTGGTAGATGATTGATGAGAGAATATATCCTATAGTTTAGGACTCACTTTTTGGTGAGAATTTGAATTTTGAATTCAGAGCTTGGCTCCAAACTCAACTATAAAGGTAGTTCAAAAGACTCGCATAAGAGGCCCCGATTTTGGAGAGCAATAGAGAGGGACCCTATGTGATTTGAGAGCTCACTCCATAGCTCAATCACTATGCTCACATTGTGCAATAGAATAATGCCAATGGCATTGTATTTCTATGTGATCTAATACATAAATTTTGATTATATATCTACTTCACTTCTTTGTTATGAATACTTTAGAATAGTGATCTTCTCACAGCTTGTTCTCAGTGCATGATTGATCATTTGGTGTGATTTAAAGCATCATAGATTCAGTATTACTTTACTCTCTGGTCTGTACTCTAATGCATCCCAGAAATATCGGGAAAGTCCTATGATTTGCTAAACATCATACTCAATGTGTAGTTTATCTTTTTTATTGAAATTACTCATGATTGATAGCTATCTAAGTTAATAGATACCACCAAAAGGAATTTTGCTAATTGCTAGCAAGCTGAGAGCATTGTTCATTATACTGAACATGTGTAGAGACTAAAATAGCAAGTCTATGACCTTGGATCAATTTCCTACTCATCTATTTTGATCCATTGATTAGTGGATCATGTTCCAAAGCACATAGGTGATTATTTGTGATCATTAGGAAGCTAAAGAGGCGGACTACACTCTCCACCACTTGTTCTTGGCTGGTGTGAAGCAGGTTGTTGCAGCACCACTTCATCTCTGAAGACTATCCACCATCTCCTCCAACAGTTGTAAATCAGGTTAAGTCCAAAAGTATAAGAGGCATTGTGCTTTTTCAGATTCAGGAACAAATGATGCTCAAAATGTTTGTTTATAATGCTAATGCCTTTATTCATAATTTGATGGGAAGTATATCCAATTTTGTTTTGTGACTAGATATTTTTTGCTATGCCTCTGGCTCCAAAATTAACCACTCCAAAAGTGCTTTTAGAGGCACCTCTCAATCGCCTCCCTAGTTTATCCATGCCCAAGTGTGCTAGGAACTTGTTTTGGGTGAGGTTATGAGGATCTTGATTATTCCTTTGGGCCTCAAAGTCTTGATGAGCCAGAAGTGGGACTCAATTATTAATAAGTTGGAATCAAAGATTGAATACAGGAAAGGTATGAAATTGAATGTCACAGGTAGAGAGATGGTTATCAAAACTTCCATGAGTTCTTCCATCATTTAGTTTCTCACATGTTGTAGGCCGTTCAACTTTGAGTTTATGAAAGTGAAGAGAATATATAGAAATTTTGTGCGGATGAGAAACTCCAATCGAAGGGGAACACCAAAAATAAAATGGCAGGTTTGCACTTGCCCCAACGAAGAAAGTGGTCTTGATATTATGCATGTGGAAACTATGGCAAACAAACTCGCATTCAAATGGATGATAAAATCTTGGACAAACAACAAGAAATCATGGTCAGAGCTTCAAAATAGTGATAAACACATGCTCTTGGTGGCCCCAAGGTGGCAAGGTCTTAACCTATTCTTTTCCCTCGTCTAGGTTGCCCCTAAGGGATCTCTATTGGTGGCATCCCTATGGACGACCTGGATAAGATGAAGTAGCACTTCTTGATCAACAATGATTGTAAGTGGGTAGCTGGAATTAGTCAAAATAACTGTATTTTGTTTCTGATATATGGCATTAGGGAAATGGAAAAGGAGAGCCTCCAAACAATCAAAAAATTTTGTTCAAAAGGATTTCAACAATGTAATGATCTATAATACCAAAAGGATAAGATTTGACGAAATTGATAAGAGATGTAGAGTCGACTATGAGGACTAGTGCCTCTTATGAAAACAGATGAACGCTTAGTGTGATTCAGAGTGTTGCCTTTGTATTGGATACAAAGCTCCTAATTTGATTGTTGTTAAATGCAAAAATGGTATCTGAGTCGAAGATGTCCCAAGAACCTAGAAACCACCCCAATTCTTTCAAGATCTCAATAGGAAGTGATCCTTAAATTGGTCTTGGATTAGATGGAACCTCAAATTCAATGATCTTTGGCACCCTCTTGTGGAATGCAAGAAGATGATCCTTCTACGGAAAATTCTCCATAGGGGAATTGGGACCAACTTGAAAGCTACTAGAATCTAGGGAGTTATGCCTATGGTTTCAAAGATGCCATTGCAGGAAAGAACTTTTCACCTCTTCTTCTCTCACCCTTGAAGTGCCACTCTTTGGAGGGGGGTCAAAGAGCATCTTAAGTTTGAAGGTCAATCAACTAGAAACAAGCCCTATTGGGGATGTGGTTGGCTACTCGTGCACCCTTTGGAACGCGATGAGAAGTGAGTTGCTCTGGAAGATTTGGAGAGAGTGCTACTTTGCAAACTTTGATAGCCCGCATGAAGAATGGTCTATTGAGTCCTCCATGCACTTTCTAACTAGAAGAACCAGAAACACTAGGAGCGCCCCCCTTGAAGCACCATAGAGTCTTTGTTATAGAGAACAATAAACTTAAATTTAAATGGCTCTCCTATGAAGGTGATCAAGCCATCATAAAGCTTCTTAATTTTTCCCAGTAGTTTCCCCTAACAAAGGATGACGAGGCAAGTAGCCTTCTTTGAAGCTCCTTCTTTTCTTTTGTACTCTCTCCTTTGTTACTATAATTGCAATTGTTTTTTTTCTAAAATACACAATAAGTTACATTCACATTTACAACATTAGGCATGCATGCAAATAAACATTCATACATTGCACCATAACTTGTAATTTCTATGTTTCTAATTCCAATAGCTCAACTTTAGCAAATGATTTGAGTTTTTTCCCATCAGTTCCTTCTTACTTGTTAGTCCTAACTCAACTAGGGATTTTTTTAAAGTAAAACCAATCATGCATCCTTATCATTCATGCAAAGCTTTTTACTTATTAGTCAAGTAGGATTTTTTTAAAAAGTAAAACCAATCATGCATCCTTATGATTCATGCAAAGCTTTTTGCCAATGGTTGTACAATAGTGCTTGCCAAAATAAAGTGCTCGTCCTTTTTGAGATTTGATATGAGGAACCATCAAAGGAGGAGAAACATTTGCAGATGCTAACAGGCAAAAATTCACATTTCTATTGAGGAGGCCCACACATGATTATCAAAAGTTTGCAATTATCACTAGACTAATTGCACTCTGTCACATTGTTTGTGGAGCTTTTGGAGGACTAGTAGTTGGCAGTACCTTTGGGACTCTACAACGCTAGCTATGGTAGTCACTCGGGGTATAAGGCCCCAAGGGAATTTATTCAAAGCCTGTTTGAATCACATTTTGAATGCATGAATGCATATGGGATTGCTCCAAAAGCTTGGCAAAGGATGCTAAAGAATTTTCATAATGCTGTCATGCAAATTAGTACTAGACAATTGGTATGAACCAAGCCATTCACTTAAGGAGTCCCATTCAATTTGGAAAAGCATAGCTGAAAATGAGTCATCTATTTAGAAATCTCTCTTTTCTGCATTGAGGTGATATGAAACATAGAAACTCATTGAAGGTGCATGCATCTCATTTTCCAGAACCAGTATGAGAGTTCTAATTAAGTGCCCCTTTCATACCTTGAATGAAGTGTATCTTCTTATGATCAGATCCCTCATACTCAATCCATAAAGCTTGCATTATCCATTCTCAGATTTGCTGCAAATAAACTTGTAAGATTGATGGGACTTTTTAAAAAATACGTAATCATTCCACATGGGACACAGTACATAAAGATTGCTCTTGAGGTGTACAACGATGCATATGCTCATTAATATGGAGTACCTTCACTAATCAAAATTTTATGCAAAATTAATACGTGGGATAACTCGAATCAATGACTGCCTATTAAGAAACAGAATCAATGTTTGGGATAACTCGAGTCAATTACCACTATTAAGAAACATAATCAATGCTTGGGATAACTTGAAGTCTTGCCTCCTTATCGACCATGATCCCCCTGAGATGGAAGGTATAAAATGGTAAAATGGTAACAACTTGGAAAAATTTACCTAGTTTCAAGAAGGATCTAGATTTTCATACCTCTCTTAATAGCAAATACACTACTAGAAATAGGGGGGGCATAGCAATGCCCCCAAATTGAAAAAAAATTGGGAACTATCACTTATGCAATGCTAGTGTCGCATAAGCAACGGCCCTGTTTTTTATTTTTAAAGACCCCTCATCACATAAGCAATGTTAGCATCGCTTATGCGATGCTAAAACTATGCATCGCAAATAGCGTCGCTACTTAGTGACACTTTTAATGATGTTGGCAAACTACGTACGACGCTCACAATACCCCACAAGCCTTTGCCCATTAGATATTTGTTCATTATAAACTTCCACACGGGATAGTTATCCTTATCCAATTTCTCTACTTGTTGACCCAAGTCAGCCATTGAAGACTATCAAAAGCTTTGAGAGTTACCTCAAATAGTTATATGTCCTTTGCTCTTGTGTTTGTGAAACTCCCCCTTGTTTTGTAGCTCTTCTTTTGCTTTGCTTTAACTCCAAATTTTTTGATGAAGCTTCAGCACCAAGTTTGCTCTGATACCAACTCTGGAGAATGAGTTCTCCTATGTGCAACAAAAACGTGTAGTGAACCCTTGTATGTCCAACACTTGGACAAACAACTACACCTTAGATAGCTTTATGCTCTCAATACAAAACTCAAATGGACCTATGCCTTTAGTTAATCAAAGTAGACAAAGAGAGATTTCTAACAGGCTATAAATATCTTAATTTGGACAAGTTTTGATTAGGAAACGCAACTGACAAAGATGAACTACCTGTCCACATAAGTATGTTGAAGAATTGAACTTCATTCTCGGGCTGATAACTCCCTGAATATATATCCTTTGAAAAAAAATAGTTGAGACAAAGAAAGTACACATAAATAGCTTTCTGGCAAGCTAAAAATCAAGTAATTTGGATGAGTTTTTGTCAAGAATGTCAACTGACCAAAATAGACCTCCTATGCACACAAGTATACTAAAAACCTAGACTTCTCTCTAATAGCTATCTCACAAAATATACATCCTTTGAACGAGATATTTGGGATAGAGAAAGTAAATGGAAAGAGCTTTTCAATAAGCTAAAAAACAAGCAATTTGGATACATTTTGGTCAAGAAAGTTAATCGATCCAAATAAACTACCTATCTACACAGGTATGCTAAAAAATATGGACTTCACTCTTTGACTGATATCTCACAGAATATATAAGCTTTGAAGAAGATATTTGAGAAAGAGAAAGTAAGCAAGATAAGATTTCCAATGAGTGTTTAAATCCAAGAAATGGTTTCATATACACTGAGATATGAGCTTCATAACAGAGTTGTGTACAAAATGACGTGCAACTGGAAGGAGTCTATGGGAAGACAAAATGACCAGATCCGACTATTGGGAGCCATTGCCTCTTTCTCTCCTTGTTTAGAATGTGCTCCCACTCCACTTTTATAACCAATGAGCATGTGAAGAAGTTTGTGCCTCCTTAACTCACCACTTTGCCCACTACATGCCACTTACTACAAGGCAGATATTGTATCTTTTACTCATCATGAATTTTGACTATATTTGTTTTTCTTTTTTCCTTTTCTCTTCTTTTCCTTTATCTTTATATTTGGTAAATTTATCCAAGCATAGCTCATGTGAAAATGAGCTTGTACATTTATCTTCAACAATGTCCCCCATGGGGATTGAACCCAAGACCTCCTCCTTCACACCCTTGAGAGTTAACCACTAAGCTAAGTGGATCACTTGGTTAGAAGACTAAATGACCTCTAATAAGTCTAGACTCGAGATCTTTGGTCATATACACGAGTGACCAAATAGTGTCCGATTTCAGATCCGTTTGAATCAGCCGGACCCTTAGATCATAGACTTACTTTATTACATCATCCTAAATCTCCTTGCCGGAATGATATTTCCGAACTCATCTATCCTATTTGGTAAGCTGGTAACCACATACATTGTTCTATGCTTATCAATATATGAACCGTCTTTGGGTGTTCAAGTCGAAAGGGTTGATCAAGATTTTTGAGTTGGACAACTAACCTTCTCAGACCATGCTCATACATGTGTGCACCTAATTGATTGGTCCTAATATAATCCAATTGCATCTTGTAGGGGCCTTCTGGTGTCTATAAATAGGTTGTGCTTGCACTACCTATCGATCGTTCCATGTTAAAGGACATCTCTAAATCACTCATTTCCAAACTGACTATGTAGGGATGATCACTAAGTTGTTGGGGTGATGACCTAGTTGCATGGTTGACACTAGCCTCAGATGATCTAATACTTCATCGATCTCTGCCTAGGTGTCGATCTGATCTAATGTTCATATTCCCTACTGATTAGCCCAATGACCCTTGTACAACCACATTGTTGATTCCTTGATATCAATCACTTGTTGCTTTTAATTTCTTCAGTATGTATTTCCTTGTTTTAAAACATCCATCATCAAGAGCACTTATGTTTTCCATACTTGATGTTCTTTGTCCAATCAGATTAACTTCTTTGACCTTATGTTTTCCCTTAGCTGCAATTAACCTATTCTTAAACTTTAGAATTTAAAGGCTCTTAGAACATGAGTGTTCCTATCATGCCTCTAATCAATCAAAACCACTAATCATAGTTAACCTATGCTAAAAATTGACTGATGGGTTTAGAGAACTTCCAATCTCAAGTCACTTCTCCTTGTTTGCACTTATATGCCTAGGATGCATGTTCCCAAGCTTGCACACACTTGCACCTTGCTTTGACACCCTTGATTGAATCCTGATGGACTTGTAAAACTCCCGAGTAATTTCACACTTTAACTTTAATTGATAGACAACTTTGATTCAAGCACTTCTCAAAGATCCTTTTTCCCCTTGTATTGATGGAAAACCCTTTAGAGCTCCCTTGGCTCGCTAATCCCACCTAAGGTTCAACTTCAATTTACCCTATCTAAAAATCAACACATTATTCTTAAGAAAAATAGTTGCCCATGTAGAGTTCAAAACAAGCTTTCTAACACACTCTAAAGCTCAAAAAAGAGATTTTGTATGAAAAAGTTATGTCAGTTTAGGGTTCTGGGGGTATAAATAGGCAAACAGGATCTCTCAGGATATTTGTGTATTTGCCTAAGGCCTCTGTAATTGTGTAGGTAAAAGAGCTTAAAAAATGCCAATCTTTAGCCCAAATTTTCAAAAGATTAACACTTTAATTTTTGTCAAAATTGGTTGTCTATTGCGATAGACAGGTGTCTATCGTGATAGATAATTTATTTCATGCATGGCTGTTTGTCGCAATAGATGGTGTCTATCATGGTTTTGAACTATTGTGATAGATGGTGTGTCCCATGATAGACAGGTGTCTACCATGGTTTTTATCTATCATGATAGACTAGTGTCTGTCGTGATAGATGGTGTCTATTGTGGTTTCTATTTGTCATGATAGACTGATGTCTGTAGCGATAGACAATTGTTTATCGTGATTTCTCTTTGTCGTGATAGATTGGTGTCTATCACGATAGATAGGTGTTTATTGTGGTTTCTGTCTATCACGATAGACTGGTGTTTGTCACGATAAACAAGTGTTTATCGTGGTTTTTGTCTTTCACAATAGACTCAAAAAATGCAATTTTTTTAGGAACTTTCTAGTGATTTGGAATGCTCAAGTGGTGTGGTTTATTGTGCCATGCATGAAACAAGAAATTCCAACTTTCTCTATCTATCGCGATAGATAGAGATCATCGTGTCAAAAACTGTGTAGAGGTCTGTCGTACCTGCACAAGCTGTTGGAGATGATGATACAACTGAAAACTATAGCAAAATCTCACAAACAATAAGAAATTAAATGCACACAAGCTCTCTCTCGCTCTCTAAAATTCAGCATAGAAGGAGATGGAGGTGGGAGATGGTGAGGATGATGATGGTGATGATGATGATGATAATGTAAGTAAGAAAAAAATGAAAAGTAAAGAAAGTAACTATGACTCCAATGTCACAAATCTACATCTTATCATCACACTCTCATCCTCGAAGCTCACTTCGTGACAATGATGTCAAATTTGGTGTCACTATAGCACAATGGTGAGTACCAATGTGAGGAGATCCACCTCATAAATATCAATCCGCATAGACGTGAGAACTGGTATGATGACCATGAGCAAGTGAAGGCACAAGTGCACGAGTGAGAAGCTCTTTTTATAGTTTTTCACTAGCTTTGGCCCTGTCCACACCTAGTGTTCAACCTAGTTAAAAAATAGGTTTTAGGGCTACAGAGTCTAAAAATGACGAAAATTGGTATGTGGCTACTTCTAGTACTCCTCAAGCTCGAGGACTCCTTGTCTTGAAAAAAATGGAGCTAAAGCTATCAAAAATAATTTTACAATGTTGATGTAGTGATGAAAATCACTCTTGGTTGAAAATAACTCATGAAAATTTGATTAACCCTATTCTTTACCAGATTTGCATGATGTTTCCATCTCCTTCCTCCTTCTTACTCCTTTCTTTGGCCTTCTTGTCTATTGATGCTTGTAACAACTTATGTGAGGGAAAAATCGGCTCACCCTTCCAATTATTTGCTTGTTTACCATGATCTATGCCTACAAACATCCTCTTCAAATCATCATCCATATAGATGATCCTTCATGGGATCTTTGGATCCTTGAACTCATACATAATGATTCCAATTACGTTGCTAGGTTTGTCATGTCTAAACCTCCAGAAAGCTTCATCAATTTCTCTATTAACAAAGAGCTCTATGCTCATGTTGTCTTGGGGTATCCAATCAAGTGTGATAATCCTTGATATGAATAACTTAACTCAAGGGGTTCTAGGTTATCAGTCTTTGCTCTCATGATCTAGGTCACCCATGTTTGACTCTGATATAATGGATCCAAATTCATCAATCCTATTAGGTAAGCTAGCTACCACATACATGGTTCACTGCTTATCTTTGTAGGACCCATATTCAAACTTGACGATAGGTTGTTCAATTCTAAAGGGTTGCTGTTGACCTAAGCACCAACTTAGGGACTTGCAGAGAAAGAGACTATACCTCAATCCCCTCTCAAGTGCATATAGTGGGGATACACGCTTTTAATTATCAATCCAAAGAGTATACAAACCTAGCCGAGTGTATGAGGACATGCAATCATGTAATGATCAATGCAAAGGAACTACTCAAGAGTGTAAATAAGGTCAGGACTTATCCAACAAGCTTCAACTGCTGGTCATGGCGAAACGATACTTGGTGCAGCAGTCGTCAGTATTTTGGACTTTTCTCCTAGCTCCGAACCCCAAATATAGCAAATAGCATATGCCTATCGAGGCTCTCGAGAAGACGCATCCAATGGCAGTAGTTTCACTCAATTCTAACACTCCTACTTCAAGTTATGGTCAAAATACTGAGTCACGGGAAATCTTTCCTACACTTCAGCACTTCCCACACTTCGTACACACATTACCTACAGCAAACAATAGCTCTCAAGGATAGACAACACACCCAAGCACTCTTTCCAAGCAATACACATGCATACAAGCTCACAGAGAAGAAGATATGAAGTGAAGAAGACACAAATTCGAATTTTTGTGCTCTCTATTCTCACAATGGCAAAAAATTCTATACAAAGGGTCACATTTGACTTATATACTAGTGCCCTAAAAATGGTCCTTTCACACAAGAGACCGGCACTTTATTCACTAAAAGACTAATTTCCTACTATTTTACATGGATAAATCTCTAATCTTCTATGGGGATGCATCTAGAGGACTCCTCTAGTGCATTTACAACGGGAAATATATTACAAGAATGATTATGATACAAAAATATGATGTCCAAATCGAAAAAAATTTGGGGCCCGTCTTTTTCTCTGCTTTGTACTTTCTTTAGCTCTGCAACACTCTCCCCCTCTTCGTCTCTGTCGTCCCTTGACAGGCTTGGCTTCTTGTCCTCGGTTTGTTGTCTGAACGCATCCAATGGTCAGTATTGCCTGACTCTTGACCTTGCATTACGTTTTAGAGGCGCTCTGGTTTGTCCTGGCCTGATGCATTCGACTTGCTTGCCCGCAACCCTTGGAGTTAGACTGACTACCTGATATGTTGCAGTCTAATTCACCTATAGGTTCATTATTCTGGGTTGCCACGCACGCGTCTGGTGGTTGAAGAAGCAATAAGGACCGTTAGACAATTGGGTATCTTATCCGAGGTTTGTCCTTTGCTTTTGTTTTTGGCTTACTTTAAGAGTTCTGAATACATGCACCCAGTGGTCGAAGAAGCAATAAGGACCGTTAGAGAATTTGTTATTTTGTCCGATCTATGTCCTTAGCTTCTGTTTGTGCCCCTTGGTATTCCGTATATCACATATCTGGGTTGCTGTATTCAGTTGGATTGCCACGCACGCCACCAGTGACTTATGTCTTGCTTGTAGTACTGTGATTTGTCCTGGTTGCAAACATGTGACCCCGTTGTATTGCTTTTAGCCTGTTTACTTTCTTCCACCGTGTTGTACCTGGATGACTTGTGTTGTTGCCTGATGCGTGCCCCTACGGGGCTCTGTGTAGAGATGGGTAATGTGCCCCTGCGGGGCTTCTTGCAGAGACATGTCTTCAAATAGTTCTTTTTAGTGAAGCTGCTTCTTTCGTTGTCTTCTTCTTTTCTTCTTCTTACTTGACTCTCCCTCAACACTGCCCCCCTCCTGGACTCTGTCGTCCCAGACAGGCTTTGATAAGCGACGGGCATATGTTTGATATACTCTTTGCTCTGTATCGTTTAGCACATTTGCTTCACGTATCATGAGTTGTTTCCATTGTTCTGCCTTCACACCGTCATTGGGTGGCTGTCTGTGATCTGCGAAGAAGCTAAGTTCATATGCCACTAATCGGGCATTTAAATTGGATGACATCTTCAAAAAAATTTCTGAATCCATCTCAAAAAATCCTGTAAAGAAAGCTTCTTTGAAAGTCTGCATATATACACTTGGCAAGAACATTAATCTGGAAAAATATGCCATTATTGTTGGTCTGCTAGGCATAATGGATAGATAAAAAATGAGGATGTCCGTGCCTTGATTAATACCTATGAAGTTCAAAAAGGTGTAAGCCACATATTTGAATGCCTTTAAGACTGTAAGGATCATGCTAAGTATTTTATTGGTCATTTTTACAGTTAAATCAGGTACTTTCGCATAATTCTGTAGCCAATATTCAATGGTTTTGACCATATAATCCTCCGTTGGCAAGTAGTTATGTGGCGGGCTCGAAAGCATGGGATAATTGAGCCACTGCTTATTTATAGTGCCGCTTCGTTGCAAATCCAAAAATTCCCTGTTATCCCTTCTGCGTGGTAGTGGACAAAATGAAGGGTTTACTTGGAATGCATATGGCGCTGCTTGCCAAAGCACCCGTAGTGTGGGATGCTTCTCCAAAAATTTTTGTCGCCACACTGGTTGCGCAGCTTCAAACTCTGCTTGATTGTAGGCGAACGTGTCGTGTTTGAAATTCAATTGCTCATCTGGACTCTTCTGTGTAATCTTCGTTATATATCGTCTGGTTTTCTCTTTCAAGAGTCCGTATGGAATATTGAATGGCTTCATAATTTTGTCCAGGTCTTTACCTTTTATCTTTGCCTCTTTCATAGCTTTGACCACTTCATTTTCAAAATTTTCTGTTAACCGGGACACCACTAGTGCCCGTTCCTTCTGACTTATTTCTGCGGTATAGGGCATTGGATGTTCGTCATGTATATCGGCCAACTGCTCATGCAGTGGAGAATTAGAGATCGGGTGAGATAGAGGACTTACCTCTACCTCGTCAGTAGGATTTTCCTTAGCCGGCACTACTGGTGTCCCGATCGGTTCTTTCTCTTTTATCTGAGTCTTTAATTGTGCTATGCATTCCTCTTTATCTTTTACCTCTTGCATGGCTGTGCTGAGTGCTTCTTTTGTGGCCAGCAATTCTTTACCAATGTCAGGTACATTATCCATGTTTTCACTGTAGCTTGTGGCCAGCTTTCCATGTGCTATATTTAACTGCTTTTTGAGTTCATTGATCTCGTGGCTATGTTTCCGTTCTAATTCTTCTCTCACTATACGCTCTTGTCTCAGCAACTCTGCATATTGTGCGATCTGATCTCGTAATTCTTTTTCTTTTATTTCTGAGGATTCTTGTTGCTCGATTGGTTGATCATATAATAATGACTTCATTAATTCTTTGTTCTTGCTTCGTAACGTGTCATTTTCTTCCATATATACTTTTAGCTGTGTCTCGAGCAACGTACTTCTAGCTCTCATTCTCTCTTTGTCACCTTCGCTTGCATCATATAATCTCTGTAAATTTGCGAGCTGTGCTTGGAGTTGGTGATGTTGAGTGATTAATGATTCATATTGAGTTTTGGTTTCGAGTAACTCAGTGCTTTTGGCCGTTATCTCCTCTTGTACCTTAATGAGCTGTGATGACAGTTGTTCACTCATGAGCTGGAATTGACTTTTATCTCTCATAGCCTTATCACATTCCACATCTATATCCATCATTTGCTGTTGTGTGTCCATGGTTGTCTGAATCATCTGCTTGACTACCGGCTTCAGCTGAGTGACATCCACATTCAGCCAAGTCTTTGGAATGTTTGGTTCTTCGCCGGTTGTGACATCTTTGCCCTGAGCCACGTGTAATGTAGTGTCATGGGGCTGCCTAATTTGAAGTTGGATCCTTGGCTGAGCCACCATGTCTTCTTTGTTTCCTTGAGGTGTGTCATCAGGGACCTGAATCACAATTGGTTCTTTAGTTCGTAGCTCTTCCGAATCCACGTTTCCTGGAGTTTGTACTTCCTTTTTGATAGGTGGTTGGGCATATGTGACACGGGTTGTATCTTCCTTGATGCTGATCTGTGTAGTGTCATTCAATTGAATGGTATGTTCAGGTTTTTTGGCATCTTCTACTCTCCTTTCCGTTTCTTGGTTGTCTGGCATCACTTCCACTTGATGAATTTCATCCCAGTCTGCTTCTTGAGTATCTGTCCTTATATCAGTATCCAGCGTATCTTTTTCAGGACTAGATTTTGTATTGGAACTAGAATCATCTATGCCGAGCTCTTTGTATCTTCCAGCTTGTTTAGGAATCTTCTCCGTACCCCGTTGTTGTTTCTCTTTACTTGCTTGTCTATAGTGATGACCTTGAATATTCAAGTTTACCTGCCCTTGCATATACTGATGGGTCTCTTCTAGGGCAGCGGAAAGATCTCTCCTAATGATAGGCATTTGAGCTGTCGTAAGTGTCGGAAGGACATGTGTCCGCTTAGATTGAGGTGTAGCTTGAGCTTCCTCTTCCCGTAGGCGCTTCGTACCCCTCATGGGTTTTTGTGAGCTGGTTCCTGCCTCTTCCACAACCATAGCTACTTTCTTTTTCTTTGGAACTGTAGCAGACTTTGCGTATTGAGCTAACCCTTCTGATGTGGGCATCTCACGTAAGCAATTTTTCATGTCCAATGCTTCATATATCAGTAAGGTTAATGCCGAACTACCATTCAAAAACTTCTTCTGACCCCATTTTTTCTGGGCTTCAAATAATCTCTCTTGTATATACAAGGTTAGGTTCACTTTGTTACCTACTTGCCTCATTGCATGTGATAATAATTGTACTACAATCTTTTGCGGAGCAGTATATCTATTCATGCTTGGGAAACAAAAATGTTGGTGTACCAAACGTACAACATCTTCGATGTCTACTCGGTTAATATCCACAAAGGATCTTTTATTGGCATCATGGCATTCCTCCTTGACATTCGTAGTTCCTTCTTGGTTCCATCCAAAAGCTTTGTTGATCAACTCATGTGTGAATTGAATTGTCTTCCAAGTTCCGACTTTATCCAATACTCGGGCTTCCGAAACTGATATTTTTGTAGCTGCAAGCTGCAAGGTGTTCATTACTTGTGCACATCTCTGGAAATCTGGAACATAGATCGGCAACTTAAGAAATGCCTCTAGGCCCGCCTGTTTCCATACATCTTCGATATGCGGTAATCCCTGGGATATGGTCTTGAAGTCTTGTGACATAATAGGGAAGTAGTGATCCCTATCCATGATCTTGATAGTTGCCATGAAAAGAAGTTCGGAGACTGGTTGATCATCACGAAACCAATGGCCTCTGACTTTGGTTATGGATTCTAATGGAAGAAGCTGCACCTCTTCCTGTTGCGTAGCTTCTGAATCAGTTGATGCCATCTGCACTCAATATAGAGCATGAATTAGTGGCCATATATTATCAGAAATCCTCCTTAATTTGTTTGTCATAAGCTCGATATTGCTCCGAGTGCATGGTGTCGCCCCTTTCCCGTGTGTGTGAGAAAGGTAATACCTGGATTTTTCACATATTTAAGTATTTTTATATTTTCATCTGAAAAGGAAAACAGAAGAATTAGTTTATAGCTGAAGCGATTATTATTATTATTATTATTATTTTTTTGAAGTAATTTCCTTAATGTATGTACAAGTGCTCTCCTATTTCCCAATGAGGAAAATGTGCTTGACTATCCTGAAATAGAAGAAGGATGTGCCGAATGCTTGGCCTTGTAATGTGGCCCTATCATGCTTACTTTAGGTGCATCAAAAACGTCATGAGTACAATGGAAAGCTTCATCTCTATGATCCTCCGCTCCTCGTGGTTGCTTTAGTTTCCAGATCCAGTTCGTGAATACTAAGGGAGGTCGTTTCGTTCCCTTGATGCTTACAGCTCCTTTTGTTCCGTTTGCTTCCTCCATTGTTCGAGTGGAATTGGCATTGCTTTTCCAATTTCTTGGATGACTCTTATGTGTTGTTATCTTTCGCCTTGTCTGATGTAGTGCCTCTTCCTTTGTCTTTAAAGCCTGCTTAGCTACTTGTTTGAGTTTTTTGGGTATCCATATCTGAAGTCGCGACCTTTGAGCTTCGAGTAAAGCCTTAGGGATCCACACTTGCACTGATTCTTCCTGTATATTCTTCTGTGAAGCTGGTTTGGTGATTCCTATCTCCTTCTTAAGAGTGGGTGCGGACGTTTCTCGACTCGTTATTTGATCCTTGCGTACCCACTTATATTTGGGTGGGCCTTGATATGGGTATCTGCTTGTTGGTTTCCAATAGTGCGATCTTTTGATGTGTGTAGCAGGTGTAGGAGAGCAAGTCTCCTTAACGGTTGGCTTTCCCTCACTTGCATTGGATGACTGTGATTCGAATGCTGACGTCGCTGTGATTGAAGTTACAGCTTCTATGCATTTGGTTTCTGACTTGTGAGCATTGTTGATACCTTCTAATGTCGTTGTCGGCATTTTTTTTTTGAATTTTGTATTATATTGGTTTGAATACAAGGTTTCTCTTCAAGTAAGCTGAAAATCTCCTTATGTCCTATTTTGGCCGAAATATAGCCTTGAGCTAGATGGATACACGCCTCTATCTCAATGATCCAGTCGTGGCCTAGGATAAAATCTTCTATCAAATCTTCATCCTCGCACACTAGCACCCTTTGTTCCATTGAGGAATTTCCTAGGTGGAGGGATACATTCGTGGTTGCAATACATTCTACAGTGTGACCTCCAACTCCTATTAATCGTGCTTTTGTGGGATTCAATTCTAATTGCAGCTCTTCTGCTATTCTCTTGTGCATGCAGCTAAGTCCCGCTCCTGAGTCTATCAATGCATCTATCAATTTGTACTCTGTCTTGCCAATCCCTAGGTTTAGGTAAGGTTGCGTTTTACACATGCCCGTTTTACCCTGATTTTCGACTTGGTAATTTGCCATAGGGATGGGCTCTTCTCCTTGGAGATAGCATTCATCTCTTTGCCTCATCCATTCTTTCCGTTTCCTAATGCGCTGTAATGCTTCGTGTCGAGCTTCCTCTCTAATTCTTTCTTCTTCTTTTTTCCTATTTTGAGCACCTACCAATCGTGCTAGCATTTGATAAGTCAAGGGCTCCATGAATCGTCTTACTCTACACCCACTGATGTAGTTGGGAAGAATGTCTCCGTCTAGTGTGGCGAGATTGACTGCACCACTAGTAGAGATTCGATTTATGAGCAAAGGTCCATATCCGCGTTTTTGTAATTTCTTGGCATGTTGTTTCAGGGTGTATACCAGGACTAAGTCTCCTTCTTTAAGTCCCTTGTCTTTTATATGTGCATCATAATATGCCTTTTGTCTCCGTTTAGCAGCATAAATGTCTGCTACTGCTTGCAATCTGGTTTCATGTAACTTCTCAATTTGATCTAATTGTTGGGATAATTCATGACCGTTCCATTCATATTGCTGGGCCACTTTCAACGTGGGCACTAAGAAGTCAATTGGAAAAATTGCATTTTGCCCATACACTAAATTGAAAGGTGTAGTTCCAATGGCCGTTTTATATGCAACTTGGAATGCCCAAATTGCATGATGCAGTTGTTTGTCCCAATCAGACCTTCCATTATTGACAAGCTTAGTCAACACCGTGCACAGTACTTTGTTAGAACTCTCAGCTTGTCCATTGGCTTGGGGATGGTATGGTGCTGATTTTTTATGAATCACTAAGAACTCGTCCATTAATGACTCGATCACCTCATTGAGGAAGTGCGTTCCCCGATCGCTAACAATCTCAATAGGCAAGCCAAAGCGGGTGAAGATATGCTCAAAGAGAAATTTTGCGGTAGTTTGAGCATCGTTCTTTCTAGTGGCTTTAGCTTCTACCCATTTGGTCAAGTAGTCAGTGGCTACTATGATGTACTCCGCATGTGATCCTTTGGCAGGTGGAATGATAGGTCCAATGAAGTCTATACCCCATTTCGTGAATGCTCTAGCGCATATCATTGGTCTTAATGGCATGTCGTCTCTCCGAATTGGGTATTTAGTTCTCTGACAAGTCTCACAACTTCGTACATACGTTTCAGCATCCATATGTAGAGTTGGCCACCACAAGCCCGCAAAGAGAATCATTTTAACGGTTCTTTCAGCCGAAAAATGACCTCCTGCAGCACCTGCATGTGCCATTTCTAATATGGGTAGATATTCTCCTTCATGCACACATAATCTTAGTTGGTTATCCTTCCCTCGTTTGAACAATTGTTTTCCTATGAGAATATAGTCCTTGCTCATTTCCTCTAAGGATCGCTTTCTTGCTAGGCTGGTTCCTAACTCGTGTTCTTGAGTTTTTAAGAATTTCACTAAAGTTGTACTCCAATTGGGTGCTATGGTCGAAAAAGATAGAGACATATGATCTTCGGGAACCGTCTCTCGGCATTCTACACAATTACTTATGTAGTCGTGAACATTCTTGGGCATGTCAGGCCAATACACTCCTAATCTTTTCAGTTCTCGGATGGTTCCATGAGTCCCTTGGTGTGTTCCCCATTTGTTCACATGTGCTTGCTCAATTAGTTGCATTTGTTCATCCTCGTCAACACATCTGAGTAACACTCCGTTGGGTTCCTTATAGTATACACTTCCTGACACAATGTGTAAGTTCCTTGATTGAAGAATTTCTTTCTTGCTGTTCCTATTGATTGAGTGTTGAGGACCATGGGTGAGTATAGGGATCAATTTCTCTGCCCACTTTGGGCACACTTCAAGATTGAACAAATAAGCATCTGGTAGATCATCGGGTACTCCACTTGGTGGCTCTCCGTGCGTTAGCCTCGAAAGGTGGTCCGCTCTCACATGTGTGTTCCCCTTTTTTACTATTACTTCGAAGTCAAACTCCATTAGTAGTAGAAACCATCGTACCAACCTTCCCGTGTTACAAGGTCTATTGACTAAATACAACAAAGCTTGATGGTCAATGAAGAATTTGAACTTGTTGGCTAAAAGATAATGTCTAAATTTCTTCACTGCGTATACCATTCCTAAGCCTTCTCGCTCCGTAGTAGTATAATTTCTTTCGGCTTGATTTAGTTGTCTACTCGCATAAGCAATTGGATGATCAAGCTTGCCTTCATCAGCCGGCTGGGCTAAGATGCATCCAATGGCATAGTTAGAAGCGTCAACATGAATATGAAAAGGCTTGTTCCAATTGGGTGATTTCAGAATTGGGGCAGTGCCAAGTCTCTTTTTCAACTCGGTGAATGCCTTTTCGCACTCTTCTGTCCAAGTAAATTGAGTCAAGAGACCATACAAGGGTTTTGCTATTATGGCATACATGTGAATGAACCTATGGTAGTATCCACAATGTCCCATAAAAGCTTGCACTTCCTTTGCATTCTTGGGTCTTGGTAAGTCTAAGATGACTTTAATCTTGTCCTCATCTGTTGATATTCCATTTCTTGAAACTATGTGTCCTAGAATTTTCCCTTGCCTTACCATGAAGACACATTTCTCGGGGTTTAAGCAGACTCGGTATTGTCTACATTTGTTGAATATCTTCCTCAACTCGGGAATGTGATCGGGTCTTTGATTGGAGTACGTGCAAAGGTCATCTACATATACTTCCATGCTTTTTTTTCAGAAATTCCTTGAAAACATGACACATCAATCTCTGGAAAGTAGCTGGAGCATTAGTGAGTCCAAAGGGCATCACTCTGAATCCATACACTCCCCATTCAGTGGTGAATGCTGTCTTATGTTGATCCTCAGTCGCAATAGCTACCTGATTGTATCCGGAGAATCCATCTAGGAAGCTATAGACCTCCTTGCCTGCTATTCTCTCTAACAAATGGTCTGTGATAGGTAGTGGGTAGCTGTCACGTATAGTGGCTGCATTCACCTTCTTCAAATTTATGCACACTCTCAATTTTCCATTTTTCTTAGGCACTACTACTAGTGGTGATACCCACTCGATATGTTCTATCTCGTATATGAATCCTGCCGCTAGTAGTTTGTCTATTTCTTCCTTAATCTTTGCTGCATAGACTTCATTGTATGTATAAGGACGTTGTTTGGAGGGTTTTGCGTCTGCTGTCATTGGTATTCGATGGGAACAAATAGTGGGTTCTACCCCTTTGAGGTCCTTATAGGTCCATGCGAATACATCTCGGTACTCCCGAATAAGGTATATGAGTTTCCTCTTCCTCTTCTTCAGACACATCTTTACCAATATAGGTGCATCTTTCTTCTCCTTCCTCAACTGTCGCGACAATTTTTTTCGTTTGTTCCTTGTTGTCATACGCCTCCCCGTCTCGTGCCTCTCGTCGTGGCATTTGAATAGCCACTTTTCTTTCCTCTACTTCGTATTTTTTTAAATGTTCAGGAACTTCAAAAAGATCTGGGTCCGGCCCTACCTTACTCCTGCTCTCCTCTTGCTGGTGTATTGCAGCAGCAGTTTCAATTGCTAAGATTTTTGTTGGTTCCTATTCCTTCTGGTTCTGAATAGTATTTAAGCAGCCTTCTTTGTAATCA
The DNA here is from genome assembly GCA_020310875.1 of Ceratopteris richardii. Classification (NCBI taxonomy): domain Eukaryota; kingdom Viridiplantae; phylum Streptophyta; class Polypodiopsida; order Polypodiales; family Pteridaceae; genus Ceratopteris; species Ceratopteris richardii. The sequence goes on along the minus strand of CM035439.1, from coordinate 49,969,748 downwards.
AATTCTGGTTCCATTTCTATGCTTTCATATTCCTCTTTCCATTCTTTTTCCAGGATTTCCCCTTCTTCTACTTCTTGAAGGACAACCATATAGAGTCTTACATCATAGCCCTCCTCATCTATGCATTCATTCATCATCAAAACTTCCTCGTTTATGCACACATCTAGAGTTGCCAATATTTCCATCCATCCATGTGGCTCAAAGATTTCGTCAGAGAAAATTTGAGGTGTGTAAGTGGGGTCCTCTACAGATCTATGGTTAGGATGTCCTATCGGCCATGGTTGTCTTTTGCTCTCTTCTCTCTTGGATTCCTTACACATCCACAACTGAGCATCTTCATGCATCCAAGATTGATCACTTAATCCAGCACTGTGAATGGATATGTCATCTTCTTCTCGGTGTACTTGATTCCATTGTAGTGGAGGGACATCTCGATAAGCAAATGTGTGCAAATTTATTTTAGTGGTGTTTCCTTGATGTTGCAGGTATAACGAATCTCTTCCCCAATCTTGTACTACCCGCATTTGTCTCATGAAGGGTCGCCCTAATATCCTTTCCAATATTCCTAAGGGTTTTTCTACATGACCGTCTGCTAATTGGAGTTTCATGCGTGTGGGTCGTAAGGCAAGTTTTCCCCATTTTTCCCAGATTTCCTTAGTGGCAATTCCTACCCCGGCTCCCGTATCTAGAATAGCCTTGGTCATGTACCCATTGTGGGTGACTGGTAGACAAGTATTACCTTCATCTCCTTCACTAAACTCTCCCACTTTGTCCACAGGAACTTGTATTGTGGAGTTATTTTCCTTCCCCTTTTCTGTTGGTCCTCCAATCTCTGGCTGTGATTCTAATTGGTTTGCCATTTGCTTCCATAATTGTGGTTTAAGTAGAAGCAATTCTTCCACCGTCAATTGGCATCGAACTTTTGTTTTCTTTAATTCTGTTAGATTGTGTGAACTCTCTTCTACCTTTTTCTTTTCCTTTCCATGCACTGTGGGTGCTCGTATTATCACTGACTCCCTTTCGTATTCTCCCATGTAATTAGGCAATGTTGAAATACTTATGGTTTCCTCTCTTCCTCTGTCCAGTCTTGACACTTCTTCGTACACTTCCTCCAAGTTGGGGTGAAGTTGACAATCTTCCCCATCTATTTCTTCAAAAGGAGGTGTATTATCTCCATTCTTCTTCCATTGCTCTTCTCGTATTCTGTTCCACAAGTCTTTTGGCCAGTCTGTCTCTAGATCTGGAATTATTGACATCGATTCCTCTTGGGTTGTTATCTGGCCGCTTTGGTCATCTCCTTTCCCAGGTTCTTTGTTATTGGACTTTAAGCATTCTTCATATAGACTATGTGCAATCCTAGTCTCTGGTAGAATTGGGAAAAGCTTTTCTAGGGTTGCTTGTGCTACTTCTATGAGTTTCCTGCATATGGTCAGTCTTTCATTTTCTAATTCCCCTTTTGGGTAGATTTTTTCATGTTGTTCAACGTTTGGGCCCATCTTGATTCTAGCTTGGTAGGCTTTCAACCACATGTCTAAGTCGTCTGGCTTTGGGTCTGCTAGAATTGATCCTGGCTTCTCCTTATCTGAGCTAGGTTCGGGTAGCTCAGGGGTCTCCTTAGGATTCCCTTGTTCCTTGGGCTTATTCGTTTTTTTGGTTTGCTTTTTACTGTTTGTATTCTTGTTTTTTGCCCATTTGTCCTTGAGTTTCTCTCTTCTTTCCTTCCATTTTTGAGCTTTAGTGTTCCGGGAATTTTCACATGGGTCCTCAGAATCTTCCACTATCCTAATCGATGGGCTTATTTTTTTGTTGCTTTTTTGTTCCTCTTTCGAGTGTTGTTCTTTTTGTTGTTTCGTTTGGGCTCTTGTAATGGCCTTTAGTGGCACAGTGTACTCCTTATCACTTCCGGATCCTTCAATGACCTCAATCACATTGATAGGTGCAGTGTCTTGGGGTTTGGCTGGATTCTTAGGGCAATCTCTAAAAAGATGTTCCTTTCCACACTCACTGCAATACCCTTCCCAAACTCTGGGTGGTGGTGGATTATAAGGTCGAGGGCATTCCCTAATGAAGTGATCCCCTCCGCATCTATAGCATGGTCCTCTCGGCACCGGTGGTCTAACAGGCGGTCTCATGGGTTGCTGTGCTTTAGGAGCTGTATACATTAAGGTGGCAGTTTCTGCTCCATATGTCTGATCATAGCCCTCATAACCATAATAAGTCGCGTCATATGTTGGCTCATATTCCATCATGTTGGCTTCATATGGATAGTACTCTCCTAGTGGAGGTTCATACCTTGGATTGGTTGATTCCACATTGGTCATTATTGATGCTGGTACTATCGCTCTCTCTAAGTTTTCTTCTGGTTGAGCATACTTCACTAGTACTACTTGTTGAGGTTGTGATAGCTGGGGTCCCAGTACTGGTTGTGGTGGTGGGTATGGTGATTGCTCATGTTGTCTTGGTGCCCCTGCTTGTGTTGGATAGGGATTGTATCTAGGCATCTCCCTACCAGGCTCTCTCGGTTGATATCCATATGGTCGGTATTGAGGTGGTTGGATAGGCCGTGCTTGCCTATTGAAGGGATAGTTTTCAGTGGTGTGATTGGTGTATTTTTGTTCGATGTGGCAGTATGAAAAAGTCCCTTGTTGTTGTTGTCTGTAGTATGGATACGTAGGTTGTGCACCGGTTCCTCCTCGAACGCACAAGTGTGTGGGGTGTTCTCCTCCACATAAATTACACCTTCATAGCACAGGCAATCTTTGTGCTGGGTTTTGATAAGCTCCCTGTCCCTGAACTCCTAGCTTCTTTGCTAATAATTATGCTAATTCTTCCATGTTATTGGAGTTGGACGTGATAGTGCTTTTTAAATCTTCTGTTTTAGTGTGGTCAGTGGTACCTTTGAGATCCTCGGTAAGGTTGTCTTCCAAATCAATGCACTCTTGAAGACACTCACTCAATGTTTGTAATCTCTTCACATACACTAGTGTTCTTATTCTTAGGGTTCCATTGGTAAGTCCATCTAGAAATAGAGAAATCATCTTTTGTTGAGTGGGTCTCTCAGCTACTGGGCATCTATCCACATACTGATTGAATCTTCGGGCAGCAGTCTTCACAGTTTCATTAGGGTTTTGTTTAAAGCTATGGATTAAGGATGCCGAATTGTGTTTAATCCCTCTTTTTGTGAATTCTCCAATGAATTCTTGAAAGAATTGTTCCATGTTTCCAAATTGATTGGGATCTAAAGGTTGGAACCAAGTTAGAGCAGTCCCTGTGAGGGTGAGCCCAAAAGACTCATACTGCACAAAGAAGTCCTCTACTTGCTCCGCTCTTAGAACTTGTTTAAATTCTGCGATATGATCATAGGGCTCTCCCAGCCCATCATAATGGTTTCTTACACATTTAGCTACTTGAATAGGTCTCAGCCTTCTCATTGGTTCAGGTGGTCTGGGCATTACAGGGAAGACTGGGATAGTTGGTCGTAATGGTGGCACTCCCTGCTGTCTTCCTATCGGTGGTTGTGGTCTTACTGGTGGTCGGTACTGGTTCCCTATCCCTGCGTGGGTCTGATTGTGTGTGTGCACTCTTGGAGTTGCAAACTGTACATGAGTATGGTTGGGCACACTTCGTTGACTGGTCTGTCCAGATGTGGTTTGCTCCGTTTCTTGTTGATTCCCAAAAGGATTTTGCGAAGTAGTTGCCTGACCTCTCTGGGGAAACACAGGCGTACCCATGTATCTTAGTCGAGCCCTGTCTAAGGCACTCACAGGCCAATATCTCCTTTGATCCTTATCCAAGTAAGTAAGTCTAGTTTCATCATCTGGGTCTTTCAACTCATAAAACGTCATGGGGCTTTCTTCTCTCCCTGGAGTCGGTAAATCAGTTTGAAGCAACAGGTCTGATCCATGGATCATATAAACTTCCAACAGGTAATCATCTTGAGTTATCAAATCTCCTCTCAAAACCCATGACACTTGAGACCTGCCCCTCGGGGTAGATATAGACTCTTCAGGTTGTGTTCTTTCGGAGTTGTTGGGGTCCACAAACTCTCCTCTCTCATTGATTCTCTCAGGAAGTTCAGTCACAATATAGATATGACCGAGCTTGTCTACATATGCTCCTCCTTCGTACTTGACAGCAGGTCGGGGCACAATTGTGGCATTCTGGGAAGTTATCATCCTAGCAAGAGATCGGTTTAATCCATCTAGGTAGATTGGGATCTCCTGGGCATTAGTGGACACATATTGTAAGGAGGTACGGTACTCCCCTTCAACAGTAGACATAAAATTCCTATTTGGTGTTGGACCTTGCATGTCTTCCGAAGCCATGTGTAATTCCCCTTCCGAATCACTAGAGGATTCTGAGTAAATAGAGTGGTGACTAACCTGGGCAGCGCTTCCTACCGAAGATATGACACTTCTCCGACTACTTAGCACTCTTCCGGATCTCAGGTTCATCCACCTAACAACTCTGATCAGTCCTTGCAACCTTCTAGCCTCTGGGGTTCTTCACTAAGGGTCAAAATTCTAGGAAGAATGTTGGTTAAAAATTTGACTGAAAATAACTTTTCAAGTCACAGTACTTAACCTCCAAATTCCACGATCTCTGACTACAGATGATACTTGATCGCTGGCTAAACGATACACGATATTTGTTCGGGTATCGCGATCTTTGACCAAACGATCTTTAGTACAAACGATACTTCGCTCCAAACGATACACGATACTTGCAGCAGACGATACACGATTTTTGATCAAACGATACTTGATACTTGAACACAGACGATACACGATACTTCCACCAAACGATACCTCACAAAATGATCTCTCGCAGACGATCGCTGGGAAAACGATACACGATACTTATCAGGTATCGCGATCGCTAAACCAAACGATACACGACCTTTGACCAGTATCGCAATCTTTGCAAAATGATACACGAGACCCTGATTGTGACGATACACGATACTTGTCAGGTATCGCGATCGCTGATCAAAACGATACATGATCACTGATGAATATCGCGATCTTTGATCAAAACGATCTTTGGGCCAATCGATACGCGATCTCTGGTAAGTATCGCGATCTCTGAGAGACGATACCGATCTTTGACTGAAACAATACATGACACACAATACTTATCCAGTATCGCGATCGGTGTGAAACGATACATGATCAATGATCGCTGGAAAACGATCTCTGGCCAAGTATCGCGATCGGTATGAAACGATACACGATCAGAGGGAAATATCGCGATACTCGACCACAGGAGCAAAACGATACTTGATAAGTATCGCGATACTCGACCGCGGGAGCAAGACGATACTTGACCCTTAGACAATTTTTGAGAAATGTTTTTTAAGTTTTGATTACACACAGATGTTTTCTAAGGTCTCTCACCCTCTCCTCACTCTCTGTATCATTCTAATCACACTTTATAACCTCTGCAACTCCTAAATGATACCTGACGCAGATCGTTTGACACTGATATTGAATTTTCTGAGTGATCAAAAAGAACTAGCAACTGAGTGGCTCACCTTTGATGCCCTTTCTCACTCTTCTAGCACCTTTTCTTGCTTAACACAGCTCCACACGCTCAGGCACGACACACGGTACTCAGCAGCTCGTCCCACGATACTTGTTCAAAAACACAAGTAACTTGCAAAGTGACTTTTTTTTGCTTTTATAGTTGGGATTTTCTTGCCTACAAAAAGGAAACTTTACTGAACAAAGACTAACTCCTACTCTCCGGACTTGACCTACTCCCTAACTACTCCTTCTCTACTCCTTCCACTCACTTCCCTAGACTACCAACTCACTACACACACTCCAAGAATGAGAAGTAGCAAGTGCGGCTGAAAATGACTTACCAAAGAAGAGAAAATTTCCACTCCTCCACTTACTTCGATGCAAAAAAGCTTCTTACCATCACACGAATGCCTCGGTTTGATCCGTCACTCCCCGGCAACGGCGCCAAAAAGTGTGTTGACCTAAGCACCAACTTAGGGACTTGCGGAGAAAGAGACTATACCTCAATCCCCTCTCAAGTGCATATAGTGGGGATACACGCTTTTAATTATCAATCCAAAGAGTATACAAACCTAGCCGAGTGTATGAGGACATGCAATCATGTAATGATCAATGCAAAGGAACTACTCAAGAGTGTAAATAAGGTCAGGACTTATCCAACAAGCTTCAACTGCTAGTCATGGCGAAACGATACTTGGTGCAGCAGTCGTCAGTATTTTGGACTTTTCTCCCAGCTCCGAACTCCAAATATAGCAAATAGATATGTCTTTCAAAGCTCTCAAGAAGACGCATCCAATGGCAGTAGTTTCACTCAATTCTGATGCTCCTACTTCAAGTTATGGTCAAAATACTGAGTCGTGGGAAATCTTTCCTACACTTCAGCACTTCCCACACTTCGTACACACATTACCTACAACAAACAATAGCTCTCAAGGATAGACAACACACCCAAGCACTCTTTCCAAGCAATACACATGCATACAAGCTCACAGAGAAGAAGATATGGAGTGAAGAAGACACAAATTCGAATTTCTGTGCTCTCTATTCTCACAATGGCAAAAAGTTCTTTACAAAGGGTCACATTTGACTTATATACTAGTGCCCTAAAAATGGTCCTTTCACACAAGAGACCGGCACTTTATTCACTAAAAGACTAATTTCCTACTATTTTACATGGGTAAATCTCTAATCTTCTATGGGGATGCATCTAGAGGACTCCTCTAGTGCATTTACAACGGGAAATATATTACAAGAATGATTATGATACAAAAATATGATGTCCAAATCGAAAAAATTTTGGGGCCCGTCTTTTTCTCTGCTTTGTACTTTCTTTAGCTCTGCAACAGTTGCTCTAGATTCCTAAGTTGATCTATGGATGTTCTTAAACCATCCTAGTAGATGTGAGCACCTAGTTGTTTGGTTTGGATGTACTCAAGTTGAGTCTTATGGAAACCCTCTGGGATTTCTAAATAAGCATTATGTTTTTCCTATGGATTTCTCCATACTAAGGTAGCTATGAATCACTTATGTCTTAATTCAATACATACGGGTAGTCACTCAATGGTTGATCCCATGATTTAGCAGTGTGGTTAACACTAGCCTCAAATGATATGATGCTTTGCTGATCTGCTCTATCTATATGTCCTCCTAACCTAAGGTTCATGAATTTTAATTCCTTGTGCTACCCCCAATGAAGTACACGCATGTCACAATGTTCTTTTGAGCATCACTTACTTGTTCTTTTTAGTCCCCTTTGTATTTGTCTTATCTCAAACCTAACTTATGTTGAATAGGAGTCCTATCATAATTGGGACCGTCACAATGGCCTAAACTATCTTGATGGTCCGAGCCTATTGTAATGGCATGGATGATCATGATGGCATCGATGACTGTGATGGTGTGGAATTGTCATGATGGCTTGGATTATTGCGATGGGGTGGATGATTGCACTCGCTTGGGCTCTGGCAATGGGGTTAGACTATCATGATGTTGTGAATGATCGCAATGGGATGGTCAATCATGATGGGATGACATCATTGCAATGGTTTAGCTCATCATGATGGTCTGACACTATGGTGATGGTTTGGCTCATCACGATGGGCTGAAACCATCATGATGGTCTCACCTAGTGTTCCATGGAGGTGGTGAGGTGCTCTTTCCACTCTTGTAGATGCACACTGAAGTTCTATAATATGACCGCCTATCATGACAAGTTGAGGCAATGGACAAGAAAATGAAAAATACATAGAATTCTCACCTCCATAGGCTGTTGAGCTCAATGTTAGTGTGGAATCCTACACACAACTCAAAAACATGCAAGATGATACTCCCTCACTCTCTTGTTCACACAAACAAAAGAAATGAGGTGAATGGAGGTGAATATGGAAAAAATTAGAAATTTTGATGAAGATGATGATGTGTAGAGGTATGGGGAGTGAGTATAAGGTAGAAAAACACTATAACAAGTAAAAAAGCTCACAAAAATCTCTAACTACTTACCTTCCAACATCGATATCCTAACACACTCTTACCATCACAAGTTTTTCCTTGAGCCCATCCCCAACAATGACACCGAACTCGATGATGCTCTAGACAAGGATGAACATCATGTCATGGAGCTCTACCTCATAATTTTCAATACACAAACAAGTAAGTATGATATGATGATCGTGAATGAGTTATGTGCATGAAGGTGATGGTGAGGAGCATGCTAATGCACACACACATGGAAGAGGTAATAAGAGTGACAATGCAAGGAGAAATCATTCTATTCATTACTCAAAGTACAAAAGATTTCTTATAATGCTCACACCTGAGACTAGCTAACCCCCAAAATGAGCTCTTTTTATAGTTTTTTGAGGTGATTTGAGTGGTTTCACATCTAAAGGTCGATCTAGTCACAAATTATGTCCTAAAGTTTGGGGCATCAAATGATGTTCAGAAAATATGAAATTTGATAACTACATTCTACCTAAGCTCCTCAAGATCGAGGATTCCTTGGCTTGCACAAAATGGAGCATTACATTGCAAAATTAGGTGTTTTATGTTACAATGTTTAGTGATTAGAATCAATGTTGTTCCTCAAGGTGATTTTGATATTTGTAGATCAATATTGATGTTGAAAATTTATTGGGGGCCCTCTTTGGTGTCACTCCTGTCTTCACATGCTTCCTCTTCTTCGATGCAGACTACTACTTCCAACATCAAGATGTAAAGTTATCTAGAAAAAAACTTTATGGTATGCTGAAATTTAGAAATATTGGATCCCTAAAGGTGGTTGTAAACTACAATCACAACTACAACATGTCCAAGTTCCACTTATCCAAAGGAAAGTTTGAAAGGATTTAGTTGTTCCAAGTATGTAGTCTACAACAGTGATGATAGTAATTAAGTCTCTAGAAGGTAAAACATAAATTTTACCTATCCTTAAAGGGATTTCTTATAGGTGAAATCTAAAAGCATGAGTGGATGATTAGACTTAAGCAATAGAAAGATTCTTGTAAAGTCCCTAGGGTAGCTACTTGAAGCTTCAATAAGAAAGGAATCAAAAGACAAGAAGTGAAAAGCTCTTATCACTACAAATTGATTGAGTATAAGTAATAGGGCTAGAATTTAAGCAATTCAAGAACTTAGAATTATAATTGGTTTCCTTTTTAAAAACTCTACAAAAGAAGGATGTATGTTCCATCAAAATGTTTTCAAGTTTCCAAGACAAAGTGTAAGTTGAAGCATGAGATCATGAAATGACCTTGTGAAGGAATTCAAATCTAGAAAGTAAAGTTAGAGGTAATTCCTTAAAATTCAAATTCCTTTAAGCAATTTAAGTGACAAGATACTCTATAAGGATATGCTTGGACTTTAGAATAATTATCACTCACATGTCAATGTGAATATAAAATAGAGCACTATGGGACACCACTTTTTTGACATAGGAAAGATGGTATGGGACATCATACTATGGAATGATAAGTATCTTTTAAACCTAGAATGAAGATTGAAGTAAGATTGGATCATCAACGGAACTAAAACTTCAAAGAAGAAGTTTAAATTCAAGGAGGATAAAATAATGACCTTACAAGGCACTTCAAGATCAAGTAAGCAAGAAGATCACAAAGTAACTAACTTTGGGAAGGAGGAGGTATGGGGTTCAACCCCCATGGGGAGCATAGGGAGAGAGTTTTTCCCAAAGATCTTTAGAGCCTTCTAACTCAAGGTAATGTGAGTTAACTTGACTTGAGAGAGACTTAACTCAAGTGACAATTACACCTACTAGTGGACTCTAGTGGAAGGTATTAAAGGAGTGGTGGAGATCACATATGTACTTGTGGACTCCAGTTACATTTGTGGTCCTCTTGGATTCAAGTAGCTATATATAGAGGCATAAGGTTGGTAGCAAAGTCATCCATCTAGCATGTGGTGGTCCTAATAGTCTAATTCACTAGACACCATTAATATAAACAATAAAATCTACAAAACTTAAGACACTTAGATGTGTATTGGCCTACAATGGAAATAGATGTGCATATACTATTAAAGCAATGTCCTATGTGTATGCCTAGACCCCTAGTAGAGCATGTTACTCTCTACCATGTACCTTTGGCACAAGAATGGAGCACTCCATTAGTGGACTTTTTGAAATCATAAACTTTTCCTTGAGATACCACCATAGCTAGACATGAAAGTTGCACCCAAGAAACTCAATATTATGTGTTGAATGGGAATAATCTATTCAAATTAAGTAGAGACAGATACTTGTGATCATGTGTACATGAGAAAGATACCTTGAAAATCCTAGAAATTACAAACAATGGTGTTGCACATGGACACTTTGAACTTGACTGTGTGGTTAAGACTATATTATTCTTAGCTCTTTGGTGCCCGACCCTTCACATGGATGCACATACCTATGTGAAAAGATGTGACACTTGCCAAAGAGAAGAATACCCTTTCGAACATGATGAAATGCCCTTAAGAGGGATGATGGGAGGATGTGCTTTATCTAAAAGGGTGATAGATTTTATAGGACCCATCAACCTCCTTGCAAGGATATCACATGCAAAATACATAGTTGTTGCCATCAATAACTTAACCATGGGTAGAAGTACGAGTTAAATGAAAGATTGATGCTCAAATGGCAACACCATTATTGCTTGAAAATGTATTAATGAGATATGGATTACCAATTGAGCTACTTAGCAATGGAATAGAATCACAAAACTATCTAGATCCCCCAAAAAATGAAGCAGACATGGGAGAAGAAGGGCAAGATACCAACTATTCCACTAAAGAAGGGATAACCAATTCATACCAATGCAAGCAAGAGCACGACTACCAAGATTCAAGGAGAGAAACTAGTAAAAGCTTGACAAATCCGCATTTCTAAGCTTTCTTTTAAGGGATGCCCTTATTCTTCTTGCATCTGGGTGCCAAAAACTTTCTTGAATGTCTAACCTTCACTCACTCACTACATCAATTAAACCTTGATCTTAGTTGAAATATAAGTCTTGTATTCACACTACCCAAACTTTTTGGCGATGGGTTCCTAAACAACCCCATGGCCAACACCATACTTCTCGTAAGCAACACCCTTTTTTGTGTACAAGAACCCATGTTTTTCCATTGCTTTTCCTCCATCCTTAATGATTGTAATTGTCATTTTAATTCCATAAGGAAGCATACCTTCACACATAGTTCCCATAATTTTAACATCCAACCTTGTAAAGCTTATACGGGATTCCCCTAGGCTGCCTACACCATGCTAAGCTCATGCACATTTAGATTACATGCATTAGATACATCTCAAGACAAATTGGAAAAATCACATCAAGGTCCAAGTATTGGGGACTCAAGCCAACATTGGAAAGGGATCATGGTCTCTCCATATTGGGACCAAGTGTCTCCAATAATATTAACACGTATTTTCCTTATCTTAGTAGATCTTCTAGAAATTTTAGAGTAGAGCTCCATGGAAGCAATGGGCAAAAGTAGAGTGTTCGTTGACCCGCATACCATATACTACTCCCATCTTTGGAATTTAGAGAGCAACATGGAGAGATACCCATCAATGATCCACCCATGAACCGGAGAGAAATTTGATGTAAAATTACATTGATTCTAAGGGTTGGTAGAACCCTTATGTGATGTTCACTATATGTAGGAAGCAAAGATAGATTTTGACCATAGTTGTGGTCATTACCACTTCTTTTTGCAAGATTTTGAAGGTGTTACTACCTGGTCCATACCTTACAACAAGGAAAGAGAGAGACATATCGGGCGCATTCATGATACCATCCTTACTTCCAAGTCAACCACTGAAGATACTCTAATTGATCCACCATTTGGTCAAAAAAGTTCTAAAATTGTATGACACCCACATCCTCTAGGACAAGGAGGCTTTAGAACCAAAAGAAATGAAGAAAAGTGATATCCTAAATCTCCCTCAAATGGCTGCAATCACCCAATTTGTGTACTACCTAGAGGATGTGTATGCAACAATTTGCTTTTTGTGGGCAAGATTAGTTCACTTAGTCTCATAAGTGCATTTGGTTTAGTTTATACTTGGCACAAACAAATAGCATGAATTTGGATCTTTCTCATTGGATTATTGATAAGGTCTACCTAGCCAATTCTTGGTGGATTTGTAAATAGATCTTGAATGGTTGTTGTGCCATCACCCGCATAGTATTTATGTCTGTTGCATATGATGTGCCTATTGAGCATGCTTTAATAGATGAATATCTACATGCTATCAAAGGAAGCCAATCATTCATGTCTTATTAGTCCAAGAACATGCATAGAACCATATCGATAACACACACAAGCTATTATCACACTAGCTCACTCAGCTACAAGACAACATCCTATCATACCACTATTCAGTATTCAAATATCACAACCTAAAGTTTAAGCATGGTTTCAATGACCACTTGCCTAGCCACAAGAACCCCAAAGGATTGAAGAGCAGCTGACAGTAAGGGAAACATAAGTATTGAATGTAGAGGCACATGGCACACAAGAAGGATTTTTTTTCTCATAGAAGGAGACACCACTACGGTCACAGATGAGCAAAATCTGTGTTTTGATTTTGAAGTGCCATTGAATGAAGGCTTTGAAGATTTTAAGTTTTTGAACACAGAATTTGTATCCCAAGAGTATGAGAGACCAAGCTAACCCGAGTCACTGACTAATCAAGATGAAGAATGAGAGGACAAGCAAGAACTTGATTACCCTACATGTTTTGAATCGGATGAGATCTTCATCTCAACCATCTATGTACTAGTTGATGTTATATGTGTAATTGATGCATTATGCCATCTACAAAACCAACAACCAAATTTGTATGGCCCATGCCAATCTCACCCACCAATGATAGGGACAAAACATCCACCTTCCTACCAACCCCCAGAGATTACCATCACTCAATCCTCTATGTATTTGCATCCCTACCCATCCCACCACTCGATCTCTCCACCCTACGGACCCCTTTTTGTCCCAATCCCCACCACTTCAATGCACACTAAACATGAACCCACAAGGCCATCTTCCTCACAACATGCACTTATGCCAATATTCACAATTTCACATCACAACCACTCACCATAGACCATATGGAAATTTCACCACCAATATCTATTCCCCCACCCTCTTGCCCTTTCCCTAGTCCCCCTTTCCATCCCCACCACCTCCCACCACTAGCACATTCATGATAAAATCCAGCATCCCATTCTCCTTGCACAAATTATCTTCCCCTTTTCATTCATTCATAATAATATTGTATATATGTCCACGAGTATAGAGAATGTGCTAATCCATATTTTTTTGGGTATGAATCAGATTTATGAAGAATATGGAGCCCTCGGACACCTTAATAACACTTTACATGAACAAATGAACATGCTCCAGTCCCATGTAAATTATTTAAGCTCCAAAATGCATCACTAACTGATAGGTACACCACATTAAAGGAGACCCATTTGCTCTTGGAAACACAATTGGAAAACCAACATCGGGACATGGTGAAGTGCTAGAACACAACCTACACACCCACATGGAATAGAATATCAACTTAACTCACAAGATGATCTCATTAAATAGGCACTTGGCAACATCTATGGAAGAGAACACTAGGCTACATACATAGAACATTGTAAACCTCAAGGCCACACTTGAATTGACCTCTAGTGCTACCCATAGTCCAACATGCTTCCATATTGTAAATTTAAATGCATGAAGATAATTATAGAGGATTACACTTCACTACCAAAAGCGCATGATACACTTATAGAAGAACTCAATGCATCGAGAGTCTCTCCACCTCTGATAGTCACTGCAATAGTGATCAAAACTATAACAGGCCACGAACCCCCACATGATCTACTAATAGATTTTGATTAACTATGAGTCCAAGTGATAGAAATGACCACTAGAATCTGTGGGTACAAACTTACCATGAACCTAACTCTTTATCGCCCAGCCTCACAACCAAAAAGTTTGAAACTAGAAGAGGTGGCTACTATGCCAATGGATGCCATATTTCAAGAAGATTATGAACTAGACTCTCCTATTGGAGGCCATGTAACCAAACAAGGACAATACTATTTTTGAGATGGAGCACGATGTATGGATCAAAGAATTCAAACAAAAGGGTAGAAAACACTCTACTAGGGTGGATTCAAAACAAGAAAACATGGCCATGATTGAGTATTTCATACTAAAGGGAGGGCATTATTGATCGAGGACAAGGACATGGTTAGAGTAGCCAAGGTATGAGTGGTACTAGCATGGAAGGGGAGTATTGATCTAGCACAAGGACATGGCTAGAGTGGCCAATGCATGAGTGATACTAACATGGTAAGCGAGCATTGATCAAGGGAAACATACACAAGAAGAGGCAATATGTGAATAATCCTCATAGTTTTCATTAAATGAAAAGCATACTTTCTTCAAAAAGTACGTATTTTTATCATTAACTACTTTTAAAACTATCCAACTTCGTAAACTATATTTCCATTTTGTCCATGCCAAGAATTCCTTGAGCTTGGGGACTTAGGTAGAACATGCATACCAACTTTCATAATTTTTGGAGCTCATTTGAACAACAAAATTATCCTTAAATGATATTTATTAGCCATTCCAAACACATGTTAAACTGGTCAAAGCTAGTTTGAAAACAATAAATATAGCATGTAGGCTTATTTGAAGAGGTGAGATAGTTAGCTAGTGAAGAAAAGTGAAAAACTCTTCTAATTTTTATGCTCTTGGATAGACTCCATTGTTTCACTCCATTTCTTTTTTCTCCCATGTGTGTGTGTGTGTGTGTGTGCATCTTCTTGCTTCTCACATACACATTTGTATGCATCACTTTCTCTTGATCTTCATATCACTTTCATGTCTTCTTGGTTGACAATTTGAGCTTAGATCTCCATTAATCTTGGTACTCATCATTGTTCTATGAGGAAACAATAGACCTCTCGGTCGTATCTACTATTTGGACTCTTTGATAACTTTTATTTAATGTACAAAATACTCCTCATTAATTGAATAATGCTTTCAACAAACTTGGTTCCAAGCTTCAAGGCATGCAATTCAATTTGGGGAGTAAATCCATAGTTATTGATACGTTCCTTATCTCCTTCATCATATACTTTCGCTCTTGTTTAAGCCCTCTAATAGTGAACCTCATAAGCTAAAAAGTACATGCAATAACTATTTGTGGGCTAGGGATCCAAAGCACAAAGACATCCCCAAGATAAAATGGGGTGTTTGTTGGCTACTTTAGGAAAATGGTGGCTTAGGGATCATTGATGTGGTTTTTATGGCGACAAAAATCATTGATGTGATTGCTATGGCCAACAAAAAGACACCTAAGTGGACGGTTACGATCTTTGAATAACTAACAAGCCCATTTGCTTTCCGAAAATGTGTAATCTATATTGCTTGGGGACTTCCATCGGTGGAATAACCATGATCTCAATACATGCATCTTTCTCGATAAAAAAGTCATCCTCAAGGGCTCGGAGCTAGTTTTCTCCTACAACAAACTATGCAAAAATATCAAGGGACATTGCTGTCTCAGCCTACACTAGAAATGGACAATGAGGATTACAAAAGTCAATCCCATTTGGTTCCCCATCTAGTGGGTCCCCACATAAGAAAAGAAGATATCACCCAAGTCAAGAGGATAAATAATAAAGGAATTCGACTATGAAAACATCTATGGACTTATGAGGAAGATCTAGATTGTACCCTCGTAGTTGATTACAAAGGTTCGTGCTTGATCAAGAGAAGGATTGAAGCAGGATGACCTAAGGTTGTTGTCATATAAAAGCAGTGCCCGCACTAAGGGCCTTTTAAGCACTTGATGATCTTTGTAATCAAAGAGAAATAATGAAAAAGGAATGGATTCGCCAAGAAGGAGACAAAAAGTTCATCAAATTGCTTTGTTTCTCCTCTTAGACTGCTTTGTATTCCCTCCTAGGCCACTTGTAATTTCTTCCTTTTTAATCTAATTGGAGTTTTTGTTGAAAGAAAAATTGCATTGTTAGTTACCAAGATTTAGGATTCGGGAGTCGTTTTTTCCTTCATTCGGAAGAATTTCTTCACCATGCATGGATTGAATGTGACTTTAACATCTATTGAAATTGATTCAAATGATTAGAAAGATTAAGAATAAACATATCATTTTGAGAGAACAATGCCATAGATTTGTATATAGGTCAAGTTGGATTCAATGTGTGCATATTAGGAAAGATAAATTGAGAGAGAGAGAGAGATAGAGGAGAGATAAATTGAGAGAGATGGAGAGAGAGATGGAGAGAGAGAGAGAGAGAAGAGATGAGAAAAAATGATTACATATGGGAAATGTGTGTATGTTTATTCTTTTAAGTATATTGCTTGTGAAATGAGAGTGAAAGAGTTGAGTATAGATGATGAATGGGTGTGAAATGTAGGTAATTGCAACTATAAGAAAGTGCATGAGTGATGTGTGTTGGTCTGCAAATGCATAAGTGTGGAAAGGGAATCGAGCAAGAAAAGAAGAAGAAGAATATCAAAGAATAAAACAACTCAGTAAAGAACAAAAGTTTACAAAGAAAAAGAACAACTCTCTGCCCAAAGCCCCGCAGGGGCACGCATCAAGCGACAACACCAAAGAACCAGGTCCTGAGGAGTGGAATTAAAGAAAGATAACAACCAGGACATTTCATGGGAGGTTGCACACAGCTTCCTCATCCACCAGGAGCAGGCGGTGAAGCTAAACAAGCAGGGAAGAGAGACAACACACAAAGGACTCTTCATTGGATAAGATAACCAGTTGTCTGAAGGTCCTAGCTACCTCCTCGTCCACTGGATGTGTGCGGTGGAAAGAAATGAGTCAGGTCCCAGACGATGACAAAGAAGATTCAAGAACATGACCTTTAAAGTGTAACGCTGACTTAAAAGAGAGTAAAGGTCAACAAAGTAAGGTGTGCTACAGGGAAGAAGTAGACAGGCTCCAAGCAATATAGCAAGATCACATGTGTGAAGACAAAGACAAATCAGAAGACCAAAAGTTAGAAAGAGGAGAGGTTCAGAAGTTGAAGAGAGTGACTAAGAATATCACATTCTTAGCCATTGATGGCATGCGTGGAAACCCGATTTAATGCACGAACCCGGATTTATGAATGTAAGGAATACCAAGGGGATTATAAAGGCAAATGACTAATCTCGGATAAAGTGAAAAATTGCCGTACAATCCTTAGTGCTTCTTCGACCACTGGGTGCGTGTATTGAGGAGCCATAAACAAGATGCAGACAAAGGAACAAAGCCTGTCAAGGGACGACAGAGACAAAGAGGGGGAGAGTGTTGCAGAGAAAAGAGACACAAAAGAGGAGCCCCAAAATTTTCAAATTAATGGGCATAAATTTTTGCTTCAGAATTCTAGGAAATTCCCATAAAGCTATGTAAATACACTAGAGGAGTCCTCTAGATGCATAAGCCCAACTCATTGTAATATATTTCTTGTAAAATAGTAGGAAATTAGAGATTAGCCAATAAAGTGACGGTCACCTGTGTGAAAGGACCATTTTTAGGGCACATGTATATAAGTCACTTTGTGACTCTTTGTAAAGACTTTTTGCCATTGTGAAGAGAGAGAGCAAAAATTTCGAATTTGCTTCCTTCCTGCAGATTTTCATCTTCTCTATGATCTTTTGTGTGTGTCTGAAGCTTGAAATGTGTGTGTAGGACTGTTGTCTACCCCTCTCCATCACTTTTGAACTACTGTAGTGTGTGTGTGAGCAAGTACGAGTTGTGGAGTGAGTGTAGGAGTTTCCCGCCACTCGCTGTTTTGATCATAACTTGAAGAGCGGTTGTCAAATTTGAGTGAAGATACCACCAATGGATCCGTCTCATCAAGAGCTTTGAAAGGAATCCACTATTGTCCATATTCAGAGTTCGAAGCTTGGAGAAACATTCGAATTTGTATTTGTAAGTGGTATCACGGCAGACACTTTTAGTGAGTAAGTGAGTTGGAGAGGTAGTTTAGTCCTTTCTCATGCATTTTAGCTAAACCACTTCACTTTCCATCATGTGCACACACATCCTCATACACTTGGTTCAAGTGGTTCTTCGGATTGATAATTAGGCGTGTGTCAATCCATCACTATATGCACTTGTGTGGCAAATGAGATTTAGTCTCTTTGACACAAGTCCCTAAGACCTCGTGACATAGGTACATACATTTTTGGCACCGTTGCCGGGAAACAAACTCAACCAAAGTGCCTTCATGATGGTTATAGCTCTAGAGTGAAGGAATCGTACTTGTAAGAGTAAATTCGTTCAGTCGCAAGTATTCAGACACTTCAGCACTTGTTACTTCACATCCTGGAGGTGTGTGTAATGAGTTTTTAGGTTTAGGGTTAGGAATGAAGGAGTTAGGGTTAGGTCAAGGAAAGAAGTGGAGTAGGAGTAAGTTGAAATCACCAAGAAAATTTCCAAAAAAGAGTGCCAAATTAGTGTAGAATAGGTTTCAAGTATCACAAACTATAAAGACCAAAAATTGTAGTTCATTTGACACTTGCTTAGGAGTTGGTATTGTCTGCAGAATGCAATCAGTATCGTTAGTGTGGTATCACGCTAGGTGAGCTAAAGAAAGGAGCTAGGAGCACACATTTGGATTGAGGCACTCTAGAAGGTAAGCCACATGAGTTTTCGGGTTACAAAAATTGGTTCATAATCACCACCACACGTGATTAAAGTCATTTTCGGTATCACGGGGTGGGACAGAGTGATTGAAGAGACTCCTTGAGTGAGATAGAGGGTCAAGAGTGAAGAGGGGTGAGAGTGAAACACTTTGGAGCAAAAAAGTTTGTGTTTGGTGCGATTTTGGCTGTAGTATCGCGATTGGTTGAGTTTTGGTATCGCGATACCAAAATTCCCTAGTATCGCGATACTCACCGAGTATCGTATCGTCGCATACCACTTGAGGTATCGCGATACCACTTTTGGTATCGTATCGTCAAGTTGGTATCGCGATCCCGATCTGCTAGTGGTATCGTATCGTGGTCCACTTGGTATCGTATCGTCCTGATCATGGTATCGTATCGTCAACCAAGCGGTATCGTATCGCGAGGATTCCTAGTATCGTATCATGTACCTAGTATCGTATCATGACGAATTTTAGTATCATATTGTTTGAAACTCCAGTATCATATCGTGCAGGGTTGCGGTATCGTATCATGACTTGTAACGGTATCGTATCGCGAAGGTTCTTAGTATCGTATCGTGCAGGCAGTATTGTATCTTGCATTCAGGTGGTATCGTATCACCTAAACCATATACTATCGTATCTTGTAGCGCATTGGTATCGTATCGTGGCAAGAGTGGTATCGCCTAGTGTAGTATCGCTAGGGTGGTATTGCCTAGAACATTTTGAGTCTTTTTGAGGGAAAAATTTGAGGCAATTGAGGAGCCAATTAGGGGATAGTTAGGAATCAAAATAGCGACAAGAGGGTGGATGAACTTGAGGTTAGGAAGGGTGCGAAGTAGCCAGAAAAGTGTTATTTCATCAGTAGGAAGTGCAACTCAGGCCAGTCATCGCTCTATCTTTTCCAACACCTCTAGTGACTCGGAGGAGGAGATACCCATGGCTTCATAAAGCATGCAAGGTTCGGTGCCCAAGAGAAACTTCATGTCTATCATAGAAGGGGAATACCGTACCTCTCTAGAATATGTGTCTACTTATTCCCAGGAGATTCCCTTCTACCTGGATGGTTTAAATAGATGAGTAGCTAGGATGGTAACTTCCACGGATTCTACAATAGTGCCTAGACTAGCAGTCAAGTATGAGGGAGGAGTGTACATGGACAAGTTAGGTCACATCTATGTGGTAACAGAACACCCAAACCGGATCAATGAGAGAGGAGAGTTAGAAGGACAAGAAAATTGAGGAAGATCGGACCATGAAGAATTGATAACCACTCCCAGAGGCAAATCAGTAGTAACTTGAGTCTTGAGAGGGCATTTGATACCTCAAGATGATTACTTACTAGAGGTTTACTTGATCCAGGGATCAGACTTATTACTCCAAACTGACTCACCCGCACAAGGACAAGAAGAAAGCCCAATGACTTTCTTTGAGTTAAAAGATCCTGAAGATGGGTCTAGAGTCACATAACTAGACAAGAACCAAAGAAGATACTAGCTTGTTGATGCCATTGATAGGGCTCGATTGAAGTATATGGGGTTGCCAGTATTCCCTCAGTGAGAGAAGGCAACCACCTCTCAGGATCCCTTTGGGACACTGCAAGAGACAGAACATACAATGTCAGGACAGACAAGCCATCGGAGTGTTCCAAACCAAGCCAATGTGCAATTTACAATGCCAAGATTGCAAGAACACAATCAAACACACCCTCGATTAGGCAACCAACATCGGCCACCCATAAGACCAAGACTACCACTAGGAGTGCAGCCTGGAATGCCTCCAATGAGACCAGCAATTCCTGTAATGCCTAGACGACCAGAGCCCATAAGAAGATTAAGATTGATTCAAGTGGCTAAGTGTATGAGAAACCATTCTGATGGGATGGGATAACCTTATGACCACATAGCTGAATTTAAACAAGTTATAAGAGCTGAACAAGTGGATGATTTCTTTGTGCAGTATGAGCCCTTTGGACTCACTCTCACAGGAACAACTTTAACCTGGTTCCAACCATTAGATCCTAATCAATTTGGAGATATTGAGTAGTTCTTTTAAGAATTCATAGGGGAATTCACTAAGAGAGGGATTAAACACAACTCTTCATCTTTAATCCATAGCTTCAAACAGAACCCAAATGAAACTGCGAAAACAGCTGCCCAAAGATTCAATCAATATGTTGATAGATGCCCAGTACCAGAAAGACCCACATAGCAAAAAATTATCATTATTCTTGGATGGACTGTCGAACGGAACCTTGAGAACTTTAGTCTACATGAAGAGGCTACAGATGTTGAGTGAATGTCTTCAAGAGTATATTGTCCTCGAGGACAACCTAGCAGATGATCTCAAAAGTACACCCAGTCCTACGAAATCAGAAGACACTACAAGCACAGTAACATCCAACTCTAGCAAAGTAGAAGAGTTAGCAGAGTTGGTAGCCAAGAGGTTAGGAGTCCACGGACAACGGAACTACCAGCATCTATCAATAAGAATACCCATGTTACGAAGATGCAGCATATGTGGAGGAGATCACCCTACTCACATGTGTGTAAGAGGAGGAATGGGTGTGCCTCAAGCTTACCCTTACTGCATTGTATTATCACATAGAACAAAAATACACCAATCATATCACTGAGAATTGCCCATTCAACAGACAAAATCCACCTCAGTACAGGCCATATGGATACCCACCTAGAGAGTCAGGAAGGGAGATTCCCAGGTATAATCCCTATCTAGGACCACAAGGAGCACCTAGAACATATGAGCAAGGATAATTTGGAAACCCTCAGCCAGTGTTAGGACCACAACTGCCACTTCCTCAACACGTAGTACCTATCAAATATGCTCAACCAGAGGAAAACTTAGAAAGAGCCATAGTACTAGCATCACCAATACCCAATGCAAAATCAACGAACCCAGGATACGAGCAAATCCAAGGAGATTACTATTCCTATGATGCTAGTATGATAGAGTACAAGCAAGCTTATGACTCGCAATACTATGGATATGAAGGATATGACAATCTATGGAACCACAGGTGGCAACACTAATGTACACCGCACCCAAAGCACCGGTACCCGTAAGACCACCCATCATACCACCTATGCCAAAAGGACCGTGTTATAGATGCAGAGGAGACCACTTTATCAGAGAATGTACTCGGCCTTACAACCCACCACCCCCTAGGACATGGGAAGGGTATTGCAATGATTGTGGAAAGGAACATCTCTTTAGAGATTGCCCAAAAAATCCCAATAAGACTCATGACACTGCACCCATTAATGTAATCGAAGTAATTGAATCATCAATAAGTGATAAAGGGTACACTGTCCCATTAGAGGCCATCACACGAGCACAAACAAAAGGACAAGAAAGAAAACAAGTAGACTCAAAACAAGAAAAGGGTAAAACCATAGAACCTAGAATACAAGTAGTGGAAGATTTAGAGGACCCACGTGAGAGTATCCAAACAACAAAAAGCCAAAAATGGAAGGATAGGAGAGAAAAAATCAAGGAAAAATGGATGAAAAATAAAAACAAGGAAGACAAGAAGCACACACGAGGCAATAAGAAACCTAAAGAACCTAAAGTTCAAGAAGAAATTTCCATTACACCGCAGGCACTAGAGCGAGAAAAGCTTGGATCAATTCTAGCAGACCAAAAAACAGACGATTTAGACATGTGGTTGAAAGCTTATCAAGCTAGAATCAAGAACGAACCGAATGGAGAGCAACATGAAAAGCTTTACCCACAAGGAGAGTTAGAAGGCTAGCGATATGTAGAAAACTCATAGATGTAGCTCAGGCCACCATAGAGAAGACTATCCCAGCTGTCCCTAAAACAAGAATATCTGAGGATCAATATAATGATTGTATTAAAGCCAAGGACTAGAAACCAAAAGAGATGGATGATAAGCCAGAACTACTGAACACCTAGGACAAATCTATGTCCATAGACTCGAATTTAGATGCTGATTGGCCAAAAGAGTTGTGGACTAGGATTCGAGAGGATCAATGGAAAAGGAATGGAGTTGTGTTGCTCTAGCACAATGGTGAGAACCACGTTAAGAAGCTCCACCTCCTTAATGTCAATCCGCGGAAGAGATAGGAGTGATATGAAGATCGTGAACGTGAGATGAAGTGAGAGTGAAAGTGAGAAGCATAGAAATGCACACACACATACACACACACTACGAAGAGACAAGCAAGACACAATGGAAGGTGAGAAATCCACTCTATTGCTCAAGAACACTATTACAAGCTCAAAAGAACTCTAACCTCAAACAAGCTAACACTAATCAACCCCGAAAATGAGCTCTCTAGCTCTTTTTATAGTTTCTAGACTAGTTTTGACCGGTTTCACATCTAGTGACCGGCATAGTTAAAAATTAGGTCCTAGATGCTATTTGGAAGGGTAAACGGTGTCTAAAAATAATGAAAATTGATACGCTTGTTCTACCTAAGCTCCTCAAGCTCGAGGACTCCTCGGCTTGCACAAAATGGAGCTATGGGTTACAAAATGGGGTTTTCTATGTTACATATGTTACAATAGTGATGAAAATCATTGTTGGAGGTTTTGGAAAAGTATTTTTAGAACATGATTCTTTGAAAAAAGATTCCATTGGCTCACTACTCCGTCGTTACATGCTTCCGCGTCGTCTATGCCTCTGGCTGCTTCCAACACCCCCCTCCCTCTCGCTTCTGTCGTCCCTGACAGAACCTTGTTGTGAGGTATGCCGGATATAGTTCTGTAGGAGGTCTTGAGCGAGGGTGTGCTCGGAGATACAAATGCCTCGGGCCAGGTCGGCCTCGAGTTTCTCCCAGTCTATTGGTTGCAGTTCTTCCGGTGGCGGGAGCTGATAGTGTGTGGAATAGACCATCCGTTCAGAGGCAAATAATTGTAATAAATGTGTAGGCCTGCTTATGAATACCTCTGAATGGTATTCCCAGAAGCCGATTGTGAACATCTCTTCGAACGTCTGCTTGTAGCACGCCGGTAGGTACTTGATTCTGCAATGCCAGGCATAACACACCCGTAGGGAGGGTGTTGTACTCATATCATATACCAAATCGAAATTGCCATGCTCAAAGCCCGGGGTGTTGACATGTGGTGCCTTGACGTGTTGGAAGACTTTAAAAATCATTTGCATCAAGTCAAAGATTTTGACAGTCATATGCGCCGCTATATCATCCATATGCTTTAGTCTAGGGAGCCAGTGGCGAATTGTAGCCATCATGTAGCCTACAGTTGGTAACTCAATGGGTGGCTTAAAATAGGGGTAATTCAACCAGTCTTGGCACTGCTTATTGTTTTGTACCTTAATAGCAAAGGCAGTCCAGGAGCGACGTTGTGGTACTGGTCCCCAACACGGGTTATACTTCAACTGCAATGGTGCCTTTACCCATGTACTCATCATTTCTGGATACTTCTGTAGTAAATCTTTGCGCCACTCTGGTTGATAGATCACTCCTTGCTGCGCATCAAGTGGTAGATCGGCCTCCTCGAATTGAGTTGCATGCGATGGTTTCTTACCTGTTACTTTCTCAATGGCTAACTGGTATTCAGCCAATAACATAAAATACGGTTTATACTGTAGCTCATGCCCAGATATGTATCGTCGAGGGGCCAAATGAGCAAAGAATGGAGACTGTAAAATTCTTTCTTCTATCATCGCCATGGCATGTAATTGTGCCTCTACTCTAGCTGAGTGTGTTGTCCCAAGTTCCTCAATAGTCTTCATCCACGCGGGGGTCGGGAGTTCGTAAGTCATCTGGCCTTCAGTCGTGACACGTCCGCCTGGGATGGGTTGTGGCTCGTATGCCTCTTCAAACGTTTCCTCCACTGGGATGGTGACAGTTTCTTCCTCAGCTGGAAGCTCAGGTGGGGAATCTGGCCTTGGTGGTGCTTCATATACTGCAATCCTTGATTCAAGGTTTGATACCTGGGCCCGTAATGCGTTGAGTTCCTCTAAGATGTCAGGAGAGGGGTCCACAGGTGCTGGTACGTCTTGGTGTGCCGGTGCCCGTAACTGGAGTAATTTATGATCTTCTTTGAATTTCTGTAACTCCTCGTTCATGCGGTCATATTCATCTAGCAATCTTACATGATCTTCTAGCAACATCCTCATCGAGTCTGAAGGAATGGCTTTGAACCTGCTAGGACTGAGTGGTTGGTCTGGGTGGTCGAGCGCTGCTTCTAAGTTCTCTCGGTTCTGATCCTGTAAACGCTGATTTTCTTCCTTGGCGGCTGCTAGGTCTCTTCGTAGTAAGCCCATGTTGCGTGTTAGCGTTGCATTGCGGACTGTTTGGGCTCTTAATAAGTTATCCAGGTCAGCAACGGCTTCTTTAGCATTTTCTTCGCTTTCTAGTTCCAATTTGTGATATGCCTCGCGTAATTCCTGGTATCGAGTGTTCAGAGAGGCATTCTCAATAGACAATAAATTAAGCTGCGACTGTAAGTCATTGGTTGTCCTCTGCAGCTGTTGGTAATTATCACCAAGAGATGTGAACTCATCTCTTACTTGCGTCATACACATGAACATCTGTCGAAATGCATTATCTACAGTGGGTGATAGTATTAATGAGGTGCTAAATGAAGATGCAGTGGGTGTAGATGCAACGGGAATGGGGAATGGGGGTGGGAAGGTGGATGTTGTGGTGATTGTGGAAAATTGGGAGGTGCCTAAATATGTTTGTGCTATGAGTGAAGTGAGTGATGGTGCAGTGGGTGGTGAGATGTCCATGTCATTGGACGTGTCCAGTGCGGTGACTGTGAATATGGGTGTGACTGTGGGTGCTTGTGCTGGTGTAAGTACGGGATTTACAAAGGTTGAGGAATAATTTACAGGGGGGTTGGCTGGAGCAGCTTGGTGGAAAGGGGAAATAGGGGTTACTGTGGGTCGGGGAGGTGAGACGGGGGAGAAGGTTAATGGCAGTGGGAATGGGAAAAGGGGTCGTGGAGTTGTGGGGGAGGATTGAAAAGCTGGATGGAGGAATGGGTTGAATGGAAAGGTGGATGTTTGAGGGGGTAGACTAGGTCTAATGGGTGCAAGAATTGTGGGTTGAGTGGTCGTAAAGACGATTTCTGCTACGCCACCGACGAATGAAGATGTTGGTCTGGGGGAAGGAGGGTGAAGAGGGGAGGCTGGATGGACGGGCGGTGATGGGGGAGCGGTTGGGGTGGTCGGTATGTCCGTGACTACTGAGGTATGTACAGTTGTATCGCGGGGTGGGGAATCTACAAGGATGGTTTCTGCTGCCAACGAACTTTCGGGGACGAGGCGCGCCTCCCTGGCTTGTTCTGAAGACTGTGCTCCTGTTGGTACACGAATGTATTCGCCAGGCTTTGAAAGTAGTCGTACCCTACGGGGGTCAAACTATGGTAGTGGCTTTCTTTGCAAGTATCTGAGCGCTTCATTGGAGCCTACTGATTTGACTAGCTCGCGGAATCCTTTGATGTATGCGTCTTCGAATCTGCCTGTGACAAGTTCCTGTTCTATTATTGTTTGACTCTCTTCCTCTGTCAGCTTTTTGCGAGCCCAAACTTTTTTCATCGTTCTATACAGCTTTTTAATAGCCAGTGTGTAAGCTGCTGCTTCGTAAGTTTCATCTTCATGGGTACTTGTATCACCGTGTGTGTCCGTTTGTTGTCCTTGGCCATCTGTCTGCTCATGCTCTTGGGATTCGTGAGTACCCTGGCTGGCTTCGTCATCACCTTCGTCGTCATCTGTGGCTGTTCTTTCATCATTAGAGCTGGACACGATCTGTCCTTGTGGCTGATCCCTGGGTGTGGTAGGGTAGCTAGGTCTTTCATATTCTTGAGAAAAAAATTGTCCTTCTGAAAACTGGAACTCATTGGAGAATGCATCAGGCATCTCAAAATCAAAAGTTTGGTCCAGTGGCTCTGCTTGTCCTGCTTCCAAATGGCGTATTGGAAAAGAGAAAGCTTCCGCACCAATAGTGGTGGGAAGTTCAGCTGCTGTGGTGACAGGTTCTGTGGTTGTGGCTGCTTGGGGTTCAACAGTACTGGTGGCGCCCTCCGGCGTAACGGGTCTTGATAATCGTATACGAATTGGTGGTACCGTGGGAGTGGCTGTTGTTGGTGACGGCTCTGGAGATGGTTGTGGCGAGGGTGATTCTGGGACTTGTAGGCATGGTATGGTTCCTCTCATGCGTTTGCCGGCTCTGCCTTTGCTAGACTTCCTAGCCTGCTTAGTGGTCCCTTTGAATGCTTTCAGTTCCTCACTTGTCATGGCACGCTCAATTGGTAAGTCATACGCCAAGCACATATATATGATCCTGGTGGGGGCGCAGCATCCATTGATGACTTTCTTTCGTTCCCATCTATGTTGGGCCAAATAGAGCTGATCCATTATCCAGCTGGCTAGATCAACCGTTTGAGGTCCAGTACATGCTAAATATAATCCAAACCAGATTCTCTTGTGGGGCATGGTAAAACGATCCTGAGCTGGGAAAGCAAAGTGCTGCATGCATATCCGTAATGGCTTAGAGAGCTCAGGTGTTATAGCAGAAATATCCTCCCACTTAGTTACGTCACCACGTTTCATCTGCTCGGGGATTAACCGTTCTCTCTCCGTCGGAGTGTGTGTTCCATGGATTTTGAGAGCTGCACGAATTAAATCTTTGGACAAATAAAACCTTTTGAATGGAGGGTCATTTACCAAGGATGGTAACATGAATGTTCCGGGTAGATCCTTGTTCTCTGAAGCCGTTAAGGTGGTTACCAAGTAAAAACATCTGTAAAAATCAAGTTTAGGCAGAGGGTCACTAAAGTATTCTGTAAATCCCGCTCGTGCCCAAACGTGCGTTAAATCTTGTGTATTCTGCAGTCCTTCAAATTCTCTTGAAAAGAACTGGTACTTGGTCCATGTGCGCAAGTCAAATGCCAAATTGGCCTCGAATATGAAATTAGCGTCTGCTAAGGGTCCTGCTAGGCCTTGAAACCAGTGAGAATTACGATGAATCTTCTCAGTGTATCCTCTAGGAGGATCCTCAATTGGCATGGGTCCTGGAAAACCTTGAAACTCTGGTGGTTGCACCATCGGATAAGATTCCGTGAGTAATTCTCCAATATGGGCCATTGGTGTGCTTGGGCTAGCTTCTGGTGGTCCTGCGTCGGTTTGCATGATGACTGACGAGCTAATGGAAAAGATCTGCTACAAAAGATTAACACATTAGTATGGAAATTAATTATGATCCCAATAAAGTGAGACCGCAATCCCTTTCCATAACCGATGCATAACCCGTGTAGCCAAGTGTCGTGAAGTGATTGATGCAATGATCTTTTTGTAGAGCTAATGCAGGTCTCTAGACACCTACATGGTCAGATTATGCATATATTTCTTGATGAGCTTTTATCATGTATGATGTGGGGTTATGGAGTGTGAATTTATACAAGGTTTGGTTGAGGGTGAATTATTACAAGGGTGGAGTTTAAACGGGATGGGAGAATTGTTAGATAATGGGGTACAAGAAGACGTCTGGATACGTTTCGGTATCCATTTCTTAAGAGTCCTTGGGTGGGTGGTGTGGTTCTGCGGAGGTACAGAAAGTGGTATCGGGTTTGGTGGTATTGAAGGATGAAAAGATTTCGGAGGGGTATATATTACATGGCTAGAGGGTTGGGCTATAATACATTGTTTGGGTACCCAAATCTGCATGGGTGTGGGTCTATGGATAAGATATTTCTTGGCGATCCAAATCTGTCGAGTATTGGTACTTGTAGAAGAAGATCGAGGGGACTTTGAATGCTGACTCTGCTTTGTTTGAAACTTTGTCCTGTTCTTGTCTGCAGAGTTCCCAATAGGTTGTGGTTGATGTCCTTTTGGCACCCATATTTGTCTCGTGCCACTTGTTCTGTGAGTTTGACACTGCTG
Organism: Ceratopteris richardii; assembly: GCA_020310875.1. Lineage (NCBI taxonomy): Eukaryota > Viridiplantae > Streptophyta > Polypodiopsida > Polypodiales > Pteridaceae > Ceratopteris > Ceratopteris richardii. The sequence goes on along the minus strand of CM035439.1, from coordinate 49,941,144 downwards.
CTGTCTTTGCCTTATCTGGTGGTGTCGTCAGTCTTGGTTCCTCTGTTGTGGTTGACTCCTTCGTGGTTGGGTTTGAGAGGTCCATTGGACGCTCTGCTTTGGAAAAGAAGGGAGATCCAACACTTGCGTGACCTGCCCATTAGGAAGTGATTCGTTCTTTATCTTTAATCTAGGCCAGTCCGCAGCAAGTTTGGAAGGATGAGCACCGCAGGGTGTTGTGCTCATTTGGCCGCTGATGCAACCCACCTGACCGCTCATTGTGTCCATCTGCCCTAGCGGTTGGGTAGCTGTCCCTTCTAGTTTGCAAGAAGCCCCAGGGAAGATCTCCTGTCGTCCTTCTGATTGACAATTGTCTATAGCCAAGCCCGAGTGGGTTGGTGTAGACGTAACGTGATTGATCTGACCCAAGATCTTCCGGTCTTCCATCGCATGTATCGCATAGGGTCTAGGGTTACAAACCTCAGTCGGAATGCCATTAGGGAAGTCAAGCAGTATCACTCGCTTCTGTTCTAAGGTTCCAATCTGTAAGGAGCCTTGTCTAAGATTAAGATCCACTGAGTGATCGTATAGCCAATCTTGGCCAAGGATTAGGGGTTCTATCAGGTCGTCATCATGGCACACTAGTAGCTTCGCTGTCATGGTCACATCCTTAATGAGGATAGGAAGGTCCACCTCACCCATGCAAGGGGTTTCCATGCCTCCTAGCCCTATGAGGTATGCCTCAATTGGCCACATTTCTATTCCTGAGTCCTTATAGTGGGACCATCTAATCGCACTAGTTGCAGCACCTGAGTCAATTAAAGCCCTGAGCTCTTGGCAAGGGTTGCCGTGCTCTAGCCTAACTGTAATGAATGGTCTCCTGTCCACTATACTAGGATGAGTGGTTGACTTTACTTGACACATGGCCATGGGGTATCTGGGTGTAGTTTCCAGATGGTTATAATGTTCTCTCCCTAGTCCTTGTCTTCTTAGCTTCATGCGCTTAATGTGTTCTATTGCTTCTGCCTGAGCTTCAGCTCGTATTCTATTTTCTTCCTCCTTACGCTTCTTTGCCAACGTGAGTCATCTAAGCATATCCTCAGTAAGAGGTTCCTGATATAACCTGACTCTACAACCACTAATATAATTAGGCATTATGTTTCCTTCTAAGGTGGCTAACTGTACTGCTCCACTTGTCGAGAGTCTGTTAATGATCATAGGTCCATAACCTCGCTTTTCTAACTTCCATGCATGTTGTTTCAGCATATATACTAGAACTAAATCTCCTTCTTTTAGGCCTTTATCTTTCACATGTGCATCAATATATGCTTTCTGTTGCTTCTTTGCTGCATATATTTCTGCTGCTGCCTTTAGCCTGGTTTCTCCTAATCGTTCCAAGTCCATTATTCTTGTTGATAATTCATGGCCGGTCCACTGATGTTCTTGTGCAACCTTAAGGGTCGGTATCAAGAAGTCCAAAAAAAGCACAGCATTCTGACCAAAAACCATCTGAAAGGGAGTGGCATTGAGTACGGTCTTGTAGGCCACTCGATATGCCCAAACAGCATGGTGTAACTGTTTGTCCTAATCTGAACGTTTGTTGTTCACGAGTTTTGTCAGTACATTACAAAGGATCTTATTAGTGCTTTCAGCCTGACCATTGGCCTAAGGATGATATGGTGCGGATTTCTTGTGAATTACCATAAAATCCTGTAACAAATATTCAATGACTTGGTTTAGAAAGTGAGTTCCTCGATCGCTCACTAACTCAATAGGCAATCCATATCTTGTAAAGACATTTTCAAATAAGAATTTTGCAGTTGTGTGTGCATCATTCTTTTTTGTGGCTTTTGCCTCTACCCATTTCGCAAGATAATCTGTGGCAACAATAATGTATTCAGCATGTGTACCTTTTGCAGGGGGGTTAATGGGTCCTACAAAGTCTATACCCCACTTAGAAAATGCATGTCCGCCCATCATGGGTTTCAATGGCATTTCATCTCTGCGAGTAGGAAACTGAGTTCTTTGGCACACATCACATCTCTTAACATAGGTGTGTGCATCCATGTGAAGAGTGGGCCACCATAGTCCTGCAAAGAGGATGGCTTTGATTATCCTATCGGGTCCAAAATGACCTCCTGCAACACCTTGGTGTGCAGTCTCTAGTATGCTCAGATAATCGCTTTCATGAACACATTGTCTTAGATATCCATCTCGTCCTCTTTTGTATAGATTATCGCCAATAAGTAAATAGTCTTGAGCTTCCTGCTCCAGACTACGTTGTTGAGCTAAGGTCATTCCTTGAGGGAATGTGTTCGTCCTTAAGTATGTCACTAAAGGTTCACTCCAGTCTGGTGTGAGAGACACGTGATATAACGTAGCATGCTCTACTGGTGGTCTTTCACAACAAACATGGCATTCTTTACACAACTTGTAGACATCTGCTTCCATTGAAGGCCAATATACTCCTAGTCTATGCAGAGTTTGTAATGTTCGATGTTTCGAATGATGTTGCTTTAATGCACCTACGTGTGCTAATTGCAACCAATTCGCGTGTTCTGATTCATCTACACAACAAGCAAGAATCTTTTGATTATCCTGTTTATATATGCTTCCTGCTAAGATTTGGTATCTCTGAGACTTGGTAATCTCTCCTTCTTTGATCTTTATCCTAGGGTTCTTGGGTCCATATGTGAGAATAGGGACTATAGACTTAGCCCATTCTGGTGCTATCTCAAGATTAAACAAATATGCATCTGGTATATCATCCATTACTCCTTGAGGAGCTTCTCCTGATGTTAATCTTGAAAGGTGGTCAGCTCTAAGATGTGTCTTTCCTTTCCTGACTACTACTTCAAAATCGTACTCCATGAGTAATAGAAACCAACGTATTAGTCGTCCTCTGTTACATGGTTTGTTGACTAGGTACAATAGGGCTTGATGATCTGTAAAGAACTTGAATTTGTTGGCCAACAAGTAGTGCCTAAACTTCTTTACTGCATAGATCATCCCTAATCCTTCTCGTTCCGTCATGGTGTAATTTCTTTCTGCTGCGTTCAATTGTCTGCTCGCATAAGCTATGGGGAGATCTATGTTACCTTCACTCGTGGGTTGTGCTAACACACATCCTATGGCATAATTGGATGCATCCACATGTACATGGAATGGCTTACTCCAATCTGGGGTAGTCAATATAGGTGCTGAGCACAAGCGTCGTTTAAGTTCGTTGAATGAATTCTCACATTCTTCTGTCCATTCAAAATTGGTTAAAAGAGAGTAAAATGGCTTGGCTATGATTGCATACATGTGTATGAATCTCCTATAATAACCGCAATGGCCCATAAATGCCTGTACCTCTTTCACATTAGTTGGTCTAGGTAATTCTGCAGTTACCTTCACCTTTTCTTCATCCGTAGAGATTCCATTTTTTGACACAATATGTCCTAGAATTTTGCCTTGTCTGACCATGAAAACACACTTTTCTGGGTTCAAACAAACCTGATATTCTCGACATTTGTCAAATATTTTCCTTAACTTTGGGATATGCGTCTGTCTTACATTAGAATGAGCACATATGTCATCGACATAAACTTCCAAACTCTTGCATAAGAATTCCTTAAAAACATGACACATGAGTCGCTGGAAAGTGGCGGGTGCATTTGTTAAGCCAAATGGCATTACACGAAATGCAAATATGCCCCATTCAATGGCAAAAGCCGTCTTGTGTTGATCTTCTAGAGCAATGGCTACTTGATTATAGCCTGAAAATCCATCAAGAAAGCTGTAAACTTCCTTGCCCGCAACTCTTTCCAATAGATGTTTTGTGATAGGAAGAGGATAACTGTCTCTAATCGTGGTGGCATTAACTTTTTTAAGGTTAATACACACACGCAATTTTCCATTCTTCTTGGGCACTACCACAATGGGGGATACCCATTCGGTATGCTCAATTTCGTAAATGAATCTTGCTTCTATCAGCCGATCTATCTCCTCTTTAATCTTCGCAGCATAGTTATCATTGTACGTGTATGGTTTCTGTTTCGTAGGTTTTGCATCTGGAGTCATAGGGATTCTATGAGAACATATATCTGGATCTACTCCTTTTAGATCCTTGTAACTCCAAGCGAACACATCTCTATATTCGCGCAATAGGGCAACTAATTCTTCTTCTTCTTCAGCTGTCAAATCATGCCCTATGTATGTACATTTTTCTTCTTCTCCTTCTATGGCTACTATTATTTTCTTGGTTTTCTCTCGGTTATCATATACTTGTCCGTCATTCGCCTTCCTATTAGGCATTCGTACCATGATTCTTCTATCTTCGATTTCATATTTCTTGAAATTCTCTGGTACTTCAAATAAAGATTCTTCTTTTTCTGACATGGTTTCTTTCTTCTTTCTTTTCTTGCCTTCACTTTTATTAGTCACTTGAGTGGCTATTCTCACGTCATTCATAACTTCCTCATGTCTCTGAGGGTGAGTCTCTACTTCGTAGAAATATTCTTCCTCTGATGCAAAGGGTGGGTCCATGATAATTGATTCTAAATCGAAATCATTTGCATCCTCAAATGCATCAGTGTTAGGTTCACATTCTTCTAAAATTGCATCGCACATGATTGGCTCTATCGTGAAAACTGAAATGTCATAGCCATCCTCGTCACAGTGGGGTGTCCAGTGTTCTTCATTGATGGCTACATCCATGGTTGCTAGGATTTTTGCCCAACCATGGGGTTCAAACTCTTCGTCAGGGAATACTACAGGTGCGTAAGCTGGATCTTGAAGGGTTCATGGATGTTGTTCTGCACCTAAGGTCCTTGCTTCTAATCTTTCTTCCTCTTGTTGTGCAACTTTACACATCCATAAATGAGTATCCTCGTGCAACCAAGAAGGATCTGATTCTAATGAGTGCACGGATTCTGTTTCTACTTGTGTCTTATGGATGGTATTCCATTGTATTGGGGGTACGTCTCTATGTGAATAGTCTTTAAGATTGACTTTGGTAGTCACTCCTAAATGTTGCAAGTACAACGAATTAGTTCCCCAATCTTGTACAATTTGCAACTGACGCATGAATGGTCATCCCAATATCATCTCATATGCATGGTTTTTACTAAAATCACAAATGGCAAAGGTATGCTCAAATTCTACACCACAAGTGGTGAGAGATATTCCTTCTAGTAAGCCTAATGCTTTTTCTATGTGTCCGTCAGCCATTTGTAGCTTCATCCTGGTAGGTTTGAGTGTTGGCTTACCCCAACGTTTCCATAAAGCGGTGGTAGCGATGGCTACCCCGGCTCCTGAATCTAAGATGGCTTTCGTGGTGTAGCCCTGATGGGTTATCGGAAGATAAGTGTTACCTTCCTCTCCTTCGCTTACATCTCCAATCTTTTCCACGGGTATCTCTGGTACCTTATTATGTGATCCTATTTGTGAGGGAGTAGTAGCAAGCTCGGGGAATTGATTTGCTACATGCTTCCACAATTCTGGTTTTACCTTTAACAACTCCTCTAGAGTGAGGTTACACTGTACCTTAGTGTTCTTGATCACTTCCGTGTTTCTAGGGATTACTGATTCTTCATTCCTCACTATTATCGTGGGTGCTCTCATATTAATAGACTTTGCTTCCCAAGATCCTGTGAACTGAGGTAATTCTTGTAAAGAATTAGATTCAAAGCCTGTGTGTTCATTCAGTTGTTCTTCCTCTTCATCATCATATATAGAGGGAATGTCTTGGGGGAATTGCTCCTGCAAATCATCTATTTCTTGAATAGGAGGATGAGTTCCTTGTTCTTTTCTCCATTTCTCTTCTTGGATCTCTCTCAAAAATTCATGTGAGAACCTATGTATAGAAGACAATTTGTCTTGACTTTCTGTATTGGGTACTTGAGACAGGGATGGTGCATTCCTTTCCCGTGTCTCTGGGATGCTAGGGTTCCTATGCTGATCCTTTTTCACTTTGCTTTCAATCAAATATTCTAGCCTCTCCATTAGTCCTTGAAAGTGTAACTCCGGTTTTGCCATGTTATTCCAATTAAGATATCTAGAGGCTTCGAACAAAGCTTGTGCTAATTCTACCATCTTCATGCAGAGTTTAGTTCTCTCAATTTCTAGATCAGCTCGAGGGTAGTTCTTACTCATTTCAGCTACTTGAGGTCCCTCTTTTAATCTAACCTGATATGCACGAAACATCATGTCTAGATTCTCTGGTATGGGTTCTGCTAAAACTGATCGTGATTTCTGAGCTGGATTCTCTTGATTCAATTCCTGTGAGGTCAATTCTTGGATTTTGGCTCTAGATTCCTTTAAACTTCCTTCCAACTCAGTTATCTTTTTACTCCATTTTCTCTTAATTCTTTCTCTAGAATCTTTCCAAGATTTTGTCTTTTTACTGCTAGATTCTGCAACTTCATTGGTTCCGGCTACTTTCTCCTGATTAAGCTGTTGGTTCTGTAAGAGCGCCTGGGCTCTTGTTATAGCTTGGATAGGCACGTAGGTAGGGTTGGATCCATCTGCGTTATTTACAATACCTATCACGTTGATCGGTGTCACATTCGAAGCATTAACAGGGTTCTTAGGACAATCTTTGATTATGTGCTCTTTGCCACAATCGGCACAAAAGCCTTGGATGTTATAGTACTGTGATTGCCTTGCTATGGGAGGATGTGGACAATCCTTTATGAAGTGATATCCTTGGCACCTAAAGCATGGTCCTCTAGGGCCCTGTGGTCTCTGTTGTCTCAATTGGGGCCGTGGATTTGGGTTTGTGTACATCACATGAGCATAGTCGGGCTCCCAACTAGGTTCCACTGGAGGACTATCATAATGATATGTCTCCACATGTTCTGGTGACTCCGTGTAATATGCAGGTGGACTATCTACATGCGTAGAGTCAAAACTGTTTGAGTTTGGGTCACTCTCTGTGATCAAAGGTGAAGAAGGCACTAAGGCCCTACTTAGGTTCTCTTCTACAGCAGCATATTTGACTGAGATGACATTCGCTGGTGGTGGTGGCTGCTGAGTTAAGACAGGTTGAGGTCTCTGTTGAGCCTGGTATGGGTAGTTCTGAGGAGGCCTATAGTAATAAGGCTGAGCATTGTAATGGCCTTGATACCTACCTGGCTGCTGGTATGCTTGCGGGTAGTTCTGTCTCACGGTTTGTTTGTTGTATAGGCAATCCTGAGCCGTATGATTCGTGTATCTTCTCTCAATTGTACAATATTGGCCACTAGGGTTGGCTTGAGGTTGTGGTGCATTGGGACACACATTTGCCATATGATCACCACCACAGGTGTAACAACGCTTGTTCATTAGTACCCTAGGTTTACTAGAAACTCCTAGTTTCTGGGCCAGTTTTTCTGCAAGGTCTTCTATTGAGCTAGACAATTTTGTGGATGCTAGAGATGAACAGTCTGAGTCCTTATAGACCTTTGAGAGTTCCAACTCGTCTCCTAAGTTGTCCTCAATGTCTATACAAATTCTTATACATTGCTCTAGCGTTCTGGGTTCTTTTAGGTACACATAGGAGCGTAGTTTAGAGCTCAACAAGCCATCTAGGAACAATGACACTTGCTTGGCTTGTGAGGGTAGCTCTTGCATTGGACATCGTTCAACATATTGTCTAAACCTACGTCCTGCGAGTCTAACTATTTTTTGAGGGGTCTGTTTGAAGCTATGAATCAACGAAGACGTGTCATGTCTAATCCCACTTTTAGAGAATTCAGTGATGAATGACTCTAAAAAGTGATGGATGTCCCTAAATTGCCTTTGTTGCAATGGTTGGAACCAAGTTAAAGTTGTATTCTTTAACGTTAGTCCAAATGCGTTGTATTGCGTGAACATGTCTTTGACTTGTTCTGCTCTTAGTACTTGCTTGAATTCTGCGACATGGTCATAGGGATCTCCTGTCCCATCAAAATAATTTTTCATGGATTTCACTAACTGTGTGGGTCTCAGTATTCTTGCGTGTTCACGTGGTCTAGGTAGAGGAAAATCATCTCTACCACCTGGTATTCCATGATCTCTTTGTCTATCTGCTCTATTAGTGTCTGTGGTTGTTCTATCTCTCCCTACGGGATGAGTGAAGCTTACTTCGGCTCTTTTTTTATTCTTTTCTCTTTGATTTCCAAGGGCTGATGATGTTCCTACCCCTTTGTTGACTTGTATTCATGTTTGTTCTAGATGGAGGGAATACCAATTCACCTCTCCATGTGTATGTGTTTTTAGCGTGGTCAGGCACCACAAAGACTCTTTCTGAAGTCTCATCCAGGTATACAACCTTTCCACGTGTATATCGTGATGATACCTACCTCGTCCTTGAACTCGTATATCGTGATGATACCTACCTCACTAAGTAGTTCTGTCTTGTATCTCCAAAAGGCTTCATTAGTTTCTTTATTTACAAACAACTCTATGCTTCTGTTGTCCTGAGGGATCCATTCCGGGATTAGTACTCGTGTCAGTACAGATTTCCCTCTAGGTGTTCTAGGCTCTTCTAATGGTTCTTTTCCTTGAGATTTAGTTTCCGTCTCTAATTGAATCACGCCAAACTCATTCGTATTGTTTGGCTGCATACTTAAGATGTACATTGTTCCTTCCTTGTCTATGTACGCGTCTCTCTCGAATTTCACCACTGGACGTTCCAATCCAATGGGTTGATCGGGGTTGTGCATTTGCACCACTTGCCTTCGCAAACCATCCTCATAGATGCGAGCACCTAATCGGTTAGTTCGGAGAAACTCTAGTTGAGTCCTATAGGGTCCTTCTGGTTTTTCTAAGTATGCTACATTTGACCCTACTTCTGGTCTATCTGTGCTAAATGCCATTTCTGATCCGCTGGTGTCTGAGCTCTCCTAGGGGTAATTACTATTCAATTGCTGAGCCCACGATCGAGCAGTAGTTCTTACACTTGCCTCTGATGATCTAAGGCTTCGTCAGTCTGACTTACCTATATGTTTGCCCGATCTAAGTTTCATTAATTTTCTTCCTTGCACACTCAGTACACGCTCAGATCGTCAATGATTCTTTGTTATCACTGTCTTGATTCTTTTTAGATTTCTTTAGATTCTTGTCTTAATGTATGCGTCAGGAATTCGACTTTCCGTGGTACTTTGTGTTCTCGTTCCGTCATACTTATGGTCTTTCCTTTAGGCTTTCGTGTCACACACCTTTACTTTAGTCTTGAACTTGATAAACTTAATTCTCTTGAACTTGAGGTGTTCCTATCGTCTTAAATCCACAATGCTACCGTTTATCCTAAGCTAAGAATTGACTGAGGGGGTTGAGTAATCTTCCAACCTCGAGTCAGCTTTTTTGGTTGCTCTAATGCCCAAGAAGCCGCGCTTCCCAAGCTTTATGCCCTTCACTGCCTTGCCTTGGTTGCCTTGATTGTCCTTGCTAGACCTGGAAAAATCCAATATTAGACCAATTCACAGTTGGATGATCAAGCACTTGAGTATATACACCTTTTAAGTCCCTTCCCTTTTGCCCAACTTTTCAATGCTTGCCCCCTGGCTTCCTAGTCCCAAACTAGGTCAACCTCAAAATAGCTTATCTAAAAATAGATGTATTCTTTAAGCTATTAAGCTCAAAAAACAGACTTCGGATGAAAAAGTTATGACCGTTCAGGCCCTGGGGGGTAAAAACTGACAAATAGGTTTTTCTCCAAATATGAGCTAAGGGGTCTCCTATGAGTCTAATCACCCAAAAATTTCCCAAAAATAGCCCCAAAATTGGCCAAAAAATGAAACCCTAAAATTTGCGATGGGGGTGCACAATCGCGATGGTCTGAGATGATCGCGATGGTCTGGGACCGTCGCGATGGTCCAGGCGAACCGTCGCGATGGCGTGAAAGTGAACCGTCGCGATGGTCCAAAAGTGAGCAATCGCGATGGCGTGAAAGCGGACAATCGCGATGGCGTGAGTGTGAACCGTCGCGATGGCTCGATCAAGCAGACAATCGCGATGGCGTCAGTCAACGGTCAACGGTGAACAATCACGATGGTCCAAAGTGAACCGTCGCGATGGTCACAAATGCGATGGCGTGAGCCAATCGCGATGGTCCAAAATTTCGGGTTGTCGCGATGGTGCAAGGGTGCGAGCCATCGTGATGGTCCAACTTGCCACGTGGCATCGTCGGCGCGATGGCGTGAGCCAATCACGATGGTGTGGGCTCAGCAAACCGTCGCGATGGTCCGCGAACCATCGCGATGGTCCAAATGAACCGTCGCGATGGCGTGAGACCGTCGTGATGGTCCGGCCGAGCCGTCGCGATGGCGTGAGCCTATCGCAATGGTGTGACACAATCGCGATGGTCTGAGACCGTCGCGATGGTCCACCAAAGTATGATTTTTTGAGATGCACCTGTGGATTCGTAGATGCGCAAGGGTCGCCTACACGCCTGTGTGGTCGCTTACCAAAAATTTCGAAGTTTGCAGACCATCGCGATGGTCTGACACACTCGGAGATTTCTGACAGAAAGTGAAGTTTTTACCTTTTCCAAGCTTTCCTGATGCACTGGAGCACTGTACCTGCAAGAAAACTCAAGAAAACAAAAGCACATGCAAGCACAAAAGCTCTCTCTCGCTCTCTCGCATGCACAAATGAGGGGAAATGAGCAGAATGGGTAGATATGGTGAATTTTCTGATTTTTTTGGAGATGAAGATGATGATGCGGTGATGAAGATGGAGTGTGGGGAGGTGAAAAACACTAAAAACTAAGTAAAAACAACAACAAAAACTGAAATTTTTACCTTCCAACGCCACTTCTTGCTATACTCTTACCATCACACATTCGTCCTAGACTCGATCCCCGGCAACGGCGCCAAATTTGGTGTTGCTCTAGCACAATGGTGAGAACCACGTTAAGAAGCTCCACCTCCTTAATGTCAATCCACGGAAGAGATAGGAGTGATATGAAGATCGTGAACGTGAGATGAAGTGAGAGTGAAGGTGAGAAGCATAGAAATGCACACACACATACACACACACTACGAAGAGACAAGCAAGACATAATGGAAGGTGAGAAATCCACTCTATTGCTCAAGAACACTATTACAAGCTCAAAAGAACTCTAACCTCAAACAAGCTAACACTAATCAACCCCAAAAATGAGCTCTCTAGCTCTTTTTATAGTTTCTAGACTAGTTTTGATCGGTTTCACATCTAGTGACCGGCATAGTTAAAAATTAGGTCCTAGATGCTATTTGGAAAGGTAAACGGTGTCTAAAAATAACGAAAATTGATACGCTTGTTCTACCTAAGCTCCTCAAGCTCGAGGACTCCTCGGCTTGCACAAAATGGAGCTATGGGTTACAAAATGGGGTTTTCTATGTTACATATGTTACAATAGTGATGAAAATCACTGTTGGAGGTTTTGGAAAAGTATTTTTAGAACATGATTCTTTGAAAAAAGATTCCATTGGCTCACTGCTCCATCGTTACATGCTTCCACGTCATCTGTGCCTCTGGCTGCTTCCAACAAGTTGCAAAACCTCCTTTTGAGGAGTTAGAGGTGGAAGGCTATCAACCAACACCAAACACGAAAGAAATATATGAAGAAGTTTCTAGGCTAGACCGAAATAGGGAGGAAGCCCAGAGCATTTCTACCCTACCAAATTACATGGGAGAATATGAGAAGGAATCCATAATCTTTCATGCGCTCCCACTGTAAGAGGAAAAGAAAAGGAGTCTTCTGATAAAACCTCCCATAATCTGACAGAACTTAAAAAAACCAAAGTACAATGCCAATTGACTGTGGAAGAATTACTTCTTGTTAAACCACAATTATGGAAGCAATTAGCAGAACAATTAAAATTAGAGCAAAAAATATTCATGTTAAACCACAATTATGGAAGCAATTAGCAGAACAATTAAAATTAGAGCAAGAAAAACACGAGAAGGAAAGCAAGGAAAATGAAAACCCTTCTACTGCACAAATCCGGGTGGATAAGGTTGGAGAATTTAGTGAAGGAGACAAGGGCAACACATGTTTGCCTATCACGTACAATGGATACATGACCAAGGCCATACTAGACACAAGAGCAAGAGTAGGTATTGCCACCAAAGAGATTTGGGAGAAATGGGGAAATTCAGCCCTACAACCAACTCTCATGAAGCTTCAATTAGCAGATGGCCATGTTGAGAAACCATTGGGAATATTAGAAAAGATCAAATTAACCACCTGTGGAGTTGAATTTGAGCATACATTAGCGATCTGTCAATTTGGAAAGGCCAATAATTATGAAATGGTATTAGGACGACCTTTCATGAGACAACTCCGAGTAGTGCAAGATTGGGGACGAGACTCATTATACCTTCAACATCAAGGAAACACTACAAAGATAAACTTGCATACTTTTGCATATAGAGATGTACCTCCATTACAATGGAACCCCATACATAAGGAAGAAGACGATTTGTCTATCCATAGTGCTGGATCAAGCGGTCAATCATGGATGCATGAGGATGCCCAATTATGGATGTGTAAGGAAGCGAAGAAAGAGGATAAAAGACTACAAATATGGCCCATATGACATCCAAATTATTGTCCTATAGAGGACCCAATGTACATGCCTCAAGTTTTCCCTGACAAAGCATTTGAACCGCATGGATGGATGGAGATCCTAGCAACCTTGGATGTATGTGTAAATGAAGAAGTCTTGACCATGAATGAAGGTGTGGATGAAGAAGGCTACGACGTAAACTTGTACATGGTAGTCCTTCAAGAGGTAGAAGCCGGAGAAATATTAGAAAAAGAATGGAAAGAAGAATACGAGAGCATAGAAATGGAACCAGAGCTTGATTCGGAGGAACGTTATCTAGAAGCTATTCAAGCTGAAGACAAGTATGGAACAACCAAAGTGTTAGCAATAGAAGTAGCCCCCATGGTGCCTAATCAAGAGGAAAACGTGAGTAAGACCGAACCAACCCCTGATCTTTTCGAAGTACCAAAACACTTCAAAAGATATGAAGTAGAGGAAAGGAAAAAAGCTATTTAGATCCCTAAGAGAGAGGCAAGAGAAGGAGAAGTGTATGGCAATAAGGAACAAACAAAGAGAGTCATAGTAATTGTAGAAGATGGAGAAGAAAGATGTACATACATAGGAAAGGATGTATCCACGGAGGAGGAAGAAGAATTGATAGGACTGATCCGAGAATATCGAGATGTGTTTGCATAGACCTATAAGGATCTCAAGGGTGTGGATCCCTCCATCTGTTCTCATAGAATACCAATGACACCAGAGGCAAACCATCAAAACAATGCCCTTACATGTATAACGAGGTTTATGCTGCAAAAATAAAAGAAGAAATACACAAGCTATTAGCGCTTGGATTCATTTATGAGATAGAACATACCGAATGGGTGTCATCATTAGTTGTTGTACCCAAAAAGAACGGAAAACTGAGAGTGTGCATTAATCTAAAGAAAGTCAACATAGCCACGATTTGTGATAGTTATCCATTACCTATCACCGATCACCTTTTGGAAAGAGTTGCAGGTAAAGAAGTCTACAACTTCTTGGATGGATTCTCGGGATATAATCAAGTAGCTATTGCTACTCAGGATCAACATAAGATCGCATTCGCGACTGAATGGGGGGTTTATGCCTTCAGAGTGATGCCTTTTGGGCTCACTAACGCCCCTGCTACTTTCCAAAGGTTGATATGTCACGTTTTCAAAGAATTTCTAAAGAAGAGTATGGAGGTATATGTAGACAACCTATGTACATACTCACATCGGAGGCAGAAACATATTTGGGAATTGCAAAAAATATTTGATAAATGTTGACAATATAGAGTCTTCCTAAACCCTGAGAAGTGTGTTTTTATGGTAAGACAAGGAAAAATCTTAGGACACATCGTGTCTAGGAACGGAATATCTGTGGATGAAGACAAGATCAAAGTAATTCTAGAACTTCATAGACCAAAGAATGCAAAAGAAGTGCAAGCATTTATGGGTCATTGTGGATACTATCGCCGATTTATCCACATGTACGCTATAATTTCCAAACCTTTGTATGGATTGTTGACTCAATTCACGTGGACGGACAAATGCAAGAAGGCATTCACTAAGCTAAAAAGGCGGCTTAGCATAGCTCCAATTTTGAAAACACCCAATTGGAACAAGCCATTTCATATTCATGTGGACGCTTCCAACTATGCAATAGGATGCATCTTAGCTCAGCCAGCAGACGAAGGAAAATTGGACCATCCAATTGCCTATGCAAGTAGACAACTGAATCAAGCCAAGAGAAACTATGCAACTACAGAGCGAGAGGGATTAGGGATGGTGTATGCTATAAAGAAATTCAGACACTACCTCTTAGTCAATAAGTTCAAGTTCTTCATAGATGATCAAGCTTTATTGTACTTAGTCAATAAGCCTTGCAACACGGGAAGACCTATGAGATGGTTTCTATTACTAATGGAGTTCGATTTTGAGGTAATTGTGAAAAAAGGGAATACCCATGTGAGAGCAGACCATCTCTCTAGGTTAACACATGGAGAACCACCGAGTGGAGTACCCGACGATTTGCCAGACACTTACTTGTTCAATTTGGAGGTGTGTCCTAAATGGGCAGAAAAGCTAATCCCAATACTCACTCATGGACTACAACATTCAATTAATAAGGAGAGTAAAAAGGAAATCCTACAATCACATAACTTACACATTATAGCAGGAAGTGTGTATTATAAAGAATCCAACGGCGTATTGTCTCGATGCATAGAGGAAGATGAACAAAAGAACTTGATTAAAAAAGCTCACATAAACAAATGGAGGATGCACAAAGGAACTCATGGAACACTAAGAGAATTGAAACGGTTAGGAGTATACTGGCCTGATATGCCTAAGGATGTCCATGAATATGTCAGTAGTTGCATGGAATGTTAGGAAACCACTCCAAATGATCATGCATCTTTACCTTTCTCTACAATAGCACCCAATTGGAGTAAGATGTTACTGCAATTCCTAAAGACACGAGAACATGAGGAAGGAATCAGCTTAGCAAGGAAACGATCCTTGGAAGAAATGAGTATGGACTATGTTATCATGGGGAGACAATTATTCAAGCGAGGGAAAGATAATCAACTACGGCTATGTGTACATGAAGGAGAGTACTTACCTATATTAGACATGGCACATGCAGGTGCCGCAGGGGGACATTTCTCAGCTGAAAGAACTGTAAAAATGATCCTCTTTGCGGGCTTGTGGTGTCCAACTCTACATATGGATGCAGACACATATGTACAAAGTTGTGAGACATGCCAAAGAGCTAAATATCTGATTGGACAAGATGATATGTCATTGAGACCCATGGTTTGTGCTAGAGCATTTTCCAAATGGGGTATTGATTTCATAGGACCCATTAACCCACCAACCAAAGGATCACATGCCGAATACATAATAGTAGCAACAGATTACCTGACTAAATGGGTAGAGCCAAAGGCTACTAGAAAAAATGATGCTCAGACCACCGCTAAGTTTCTTTTTGAGCATATCTTTACTCCCTTTGGACTACCTATAGAGATAGTGAGTGACCGACAAATGCATTTCATTGATGAAGTAATAGAGTCCTTAATGAATGAGTTCTTAGTGATCCATAAAAAATCAGCCCCTTATCATCCTCAAGCCAACGGGCAAGCTGAAAGTTCCAATAAGGTGTTATGCATTGTATTGACAAAGATAGTCAATAGTGGAAGGTCAAATTGGGACAAACAATTGCATCATGCAATTTAGGCCTTCCGTGTCACTTACAAGAGTGCCATTAGAACTACACCATTTAACCTAGTGTACGAACAAAACACAATATTGCCAATCAATTTTTTAGTACCCACTTTGAGAGTGGCCCAACAATATGAATGGACGGGGCATGAATTATCCAAGCAACTAGAGCAAATTGAGAAGCTACATGAGACTAGGATACAAGCTGTTGCAAGAATTTATGCGGCAAAGAGAAGACAAAAAGCATATTATGATGCGCACATCAAAGACAAAGGACTAAAAGAAGGAGATTTAGTTCTGGTCTACACCTTGAAGCAACATGCCAAGAAGCTCCAAAAGTGCGGATATGTACCTTTAATAATCAATAGGATTTCAACGAGTGGATCAATTAATCTAGCGACTCTGGATGGAGATGTTCTTCCTAATTACATAGGTGGATGTCGAATAAAACGTTACATGGAGCCATTGACAGACCAAATGTTAGCAAGACTTGTAGGAGCTCAAAATAGAAAGAGAGAGGAAGAGAGGATTAGAGAGGAGGTAAGACAAGAAGCCCTAGAGCATATCAAGAAACGGAAAGAGTGGATAAGGCAAAGGGATGAATGATATCTACAAGGAGAAGAGCCTATTCCCATGACCAACTATCAAGTTCACGAGTCCAACATGAACAACCTCAGCATATCCCAACCATACTTAAATCTGTGAATTGGAACCACAAAGTACCAGCTAATAGATGCCTTGATAGACTCAGGAGCAGCACTTAGTTGCATTCAATGTACAATCATCATGCAACTTCAAACGATCATAACACCTACTAAAGCACACATGATAGGTGTTGGGGGTCAAATCATTGAATGCATTGGAGAAGCTACAATATCCCTTCACCTAGAAAATTCCACTATGGAACAATGAGTCTTAGTGTGTAAAGACGAGGATCTAATAGAGAACCTAATCCTAGGACAAGACTGGATCATTGAGAATGAGGTGAGCATCCACCTAGCTCAAGGATACATCTCAGCCAAAATAGGGCACAAGGAAATCTTTATTCTATTAGAAGAGAAACCCTCTCATAGACATGACTTCATCAAGAGTGAGAAACAAATCCTAGAAGAGGACATAGCAAATGACTCCATAAAAAACCAACCAGAAGAAGGATCGACGAAAGAAATGACTGCAAATCCCAATGCACCAGGGGAGAAAGTGGATTCATCCTACATGAATGGTGAAACAAAGAGAAATGATGAGGACAATGCTCCTAAAGTCGTCTACAAAAAAGGGAGATCATTAGCATGAAAATCCACAATCAGCTTATCGCAATCAAGAGGTGCTAACCTGCAATGGGTTTGCAAGAATCGAGTGAAGGAATCAGAGAAGTCCATACCAATACCGGTCATTCATCCTAGGGAGACAAGGGCGAACAAGAGTTCCTCTTCATCACAGTCGGGACCAAAGCCACTTTTGAGAGTATGGCTTCCAAAGACATTGGTATAAGCTCAATGAACAAAATAACAAATATGGATTCCAAAGAAGGTCAGACAAGTGGCAACTCAAGAGATGGACAAGCACGAAGAAACATTATATCGACAAAACAGGACCATAAAGCAAGGGACAGGTAAGCCTCTCAATGCAAGGGCACCATTACCAAGAAGCTCATCAAGACTTCGAACAAAGAAAGAGGCTAACCAAGGTTCACAGATACAGAGAATTGGGGTTAATGAACTCAAGCTCATCAACAGATACACAAGAAGAACAAGACACCTCGATGCTAAATGTGGATATACGAAGTGATTCAAGACACGATGGTCAATGGGAAGAATTAAATCAAGTAAACGATGGCTTTGGTGTGGAAGGCACAGATATTGAGCAGGGGCCCGAGAAGACGAGCAAGGAAACTACAAGGCAAGAGGCACCTCAAGAAGGAGTCCATGTTATCAAGTTGAATGAAGCATCCAATATCCAAATTAAAGAAGCTCAGCTAACGGGAGAAGTCATTTTCACCCAAGGAATAAAAGATTGAAAATATAGTTGAAGAATAGGAACCCTTCACACCAATAAGGGTTGTAGCAGAACCTTCTCCTATGGATGTCACATTTCAAGGGAGTGCCACAAAGTCTATTAATAAGGAAGAGGAAAGAAAAGAACATGAAGTACAACGCCAAATAAGGCAACTGCATAACGAGACCATACACGTGGAGCAAGGAAAAGACGTACGCATCGGGAAGCTCCAAGCATTCCTAAGACATGGTTAAACGTGGATGTCGCTCAACTCAAGCCAGTAGTACAAAAAATGATACAAACTGCAATGGATACCCAACAGCTAATGCTTGAGGCTGATGCAGACTACGACAAAGCAATGCGGGAAAAGAATCAATTTCAAGAAATAGGTGAGAATCTATCTGCCTAATTAATTCAAGCACAAAAGATAATAGTAGAGAAAGAGGCAAAAGTCCAAGAGGCCAAGTATCAATTCAATACACTAGAAACAAAAAATCAGAAGCTAAAAGAACAATTGGCAGAACTACAAAGCAAATATGAGGCTAGCGAGGCAGAGAAGGCATGCATGAATATTAGAAGCAAAATTCTTGAATCTCAAATCAAGGTGTATATGGATGAAGCTAATAATTTATGGAACAGGAATAAAGAACTAATGAGAGCCCTATTGTGCAACCGACCAATAGAAGCTCCTGAAGTGACAGAGAAAGACACACGAGCATTGGAAGAAAGGATCGCAAAGTATGAAGATCAGCTAAAGCAGGAGCAAGCCATCATAGCAGATTGGGAGAAAAGATATATCGACGACACGGTGGAACTGATAAGGAAGTGGAAGATGGCGAAAAATCGATACATAGTACAATGCAATGAAGATGTTGATCAACTAGCGGTCTTAGGAGAGGAGCTCCTCAAAAATAAGGAAACAATTATGAAAAACACCGAAGAGATTAAAGAAAAGGATGACTTAATAAGGCAATTGCAAAGTCAATTAACACAACATGTCAATGAGGGGACACCAGTAGTTCCACACTCCACAATGGCTACTGAGGAGATTAAGGTACATCCTCTCTCTCTCCCTTACATCATTCACCGATAAGGGAGGACACGGAGACCCGCACTGAAAGACATACTCAAGATATTGCAGAACTAAGCCGACATGAGAAGGCACTACTGGTGTCCCAACTTACTGAAGATTTTGAAGATCAAGTAATCAAAGTCATGAAGGAAGCAAAGATTGAAAGCAAAAATATGGAACAGGTAATGAGACCCTTCAATGTACCATATGGATTACTTAAAGAGCAAACACGATAGTACATAAAGACCACAACAAATAAAGAGCCAGATAGCAACCTCCAGTTTAGCATGCAAACATTCACCTACACACAAGAGGAATTTGACAAAGCTGATCCTATATGGAGGAGAAAGGTTTTGGAGAAGAATCCTACTCTACGGGTACAATGGGAATCATCACCATATATACTTCAAGTAAATCCATCTTTTTTCCCAGTACCCAGAAGACACTCCTAGATGCTATTTTGGGAAGGACAGCACCAAGGAAGCATAAATAATCAATGGCTCAGCTATCCATTACTACCAAGTCCACCTCATAATTATCTATCAACAGAAGAGTACATGGTTAAAACCATAGAATTTTGGATTGCCAGATACATAGTTGTACCTGACTTAGCCATAAAAATGACCAACAAATTTTTGAGCATGTTACTTACGATCATCAAGGTGTTTCAGCATGCGCAGTATACATTTCTGAATTTCATCGGCATTAATCAGGGATCAGATGTCCTCATTTTTTATCTATCAACTATAACTAGCCTATTGACACTAATGGCCATATACTCAAGATTAATGTTTTTGTTGAGTACTTACATGCAGACTTTTGAAGAGGCATTTTTCACAGGCTTTTTTGAAATGGATTCAAAAAGTTTTGCAAAAATGTCTTCGAATCTTAATGTAGGACTGGTGGTCTATGAATTAAGTTTCTTTGCTGATCATAGATAGGCACCAGATGACGGGGTAAAGTCGAGCCAATGGAAAGAATTAGTGCTATGTCATGCCACTTTGCTTAATTAGCGAGATCAAAAAGTCATACAAACGTACTCACGTTGCCACAAAAAGCCTGTCACAGATGACAGAGTTCAGGAGGAGGGACGTGTGGAAGGGGAATCAAGCAAGAAAAGAAGAGGAAGAAGATCAAAGAATAAAACAACTCAATAAAGAACAAAAGTTTACAAAGAAAAAGCACAACTCTCTACCCAAAGCCCCGCAGGGGCATGCATCAGAACAACACCAAAGAACCAGGTTCTGAGGAGTGGAATTAAAGAAAGATAACAACCAGGACATTTCATGGGAGGTTGCACACAACTTCCTCATCCACCAAGAGCATGCGGTGAAGCAAAACATAGGGAAGAGAGACAGCACACAAAGGACTCTTCATTGGATAAGATAACCAATTGTCTGAAGGTCCTAGCTGCCTCCTCATCCACTGGATGCGTGCGGTGGAAAGAAATGAGTCAGGTCCTAGAGGATGACAAAGAAGATTGAAGAACAGGACCTTTAAAGTGTAACGCTAACTTAAAAGAGAGTAAAGGTTAGCAAAGTAAGGTGTGCGATAGGGAAGAAGTAGATAGGATCCAAGCAATATAATAGGGTCAGATGTGTGAAGACAAAGACAAATCATGAGACCAAAAGTTAGAAAGAGGAGAGGCTGAGAAGCTGAAGAGAGTGACTAAGAATATCACATTCATAGCCACTTATGGCGTGTGTGGCAGCTCGATTTAATGCAGTAACCCAGATTTATGAATTTATGGAATACCAAGGGGATTATAGAAAAAAAGGACTAATCTCGAATAAAGTAACAAATTTAGTTACAATCCTTAATGCTTCTTCGACCACTGGGTGCGTGTATTCAGAAGCCATAAACAAGATGCAGACAAAGGAACAAAGCCTGTCAAGGGATGACATAGACAAAGAGGGGGAGAGTGTTGCAGAGAAAAGAGACACAAAAGAGGAGCCCCAAAATTTTCAAATTAATGGGCATAAATTTCTTCTTCAAAATTCTAGGAAATTCCCATAAAGATATGTAAATGCACTAGAGAAGTCCTCTAGATGCATAAGCCCAACTCATTGTAATATATTTCTTGTAAAATAGTAGGAAATTGGAGATTAGCCAATAAAGTCCTGATCACCTGTGTCAAAGGACCATTTTTAGGGCACATGTATATAAGTCACTTTGTGACTCTTTGTAAACACTTTTTGCCATTGTGAAGAGAGAGAGCAAAAATTTCAAATTTGCTTCTTTCCTGCAGATTTTCATCTTCTCTATGATCTTTTGTGTGTGTGTGTGAAGCTTGGAATTGTGTGTAGGACTGTTGTGTACCCCTCCCCATCACTTTTGAACTACTGTAGTGTGTGTGTGTGTGAGCAAGTACGAGTTGTGGAGTGAGTGTAGGAGTTTCCCACCACTCACTATTTTGGTCATAACTTGAAGAGCGGTTGTCAGATTCGAGTGAAAATACCACCAATGGATGCGTCTCATTGAGAACTTTTGAAAAGAGCCCGCTACTGCCCATATTCGGAGTTCAGATTTGGGAGAAACATTCAAATTTGTATTTACTGTTGCAAGTGGTATCACGGCAGACACTTTCAATGAGTAAGTGAGTTGGAGAGGTAGTTTAGTCCTTTCTCATGCATTTTAGCTGAACCACTTCACTTTCCATCATGTGCGCACACGTCCTCATACACTTGGTTCAAGTGGTTCTTCGGATTGATAATTAAGCATGTGTCAATCCACCACTATACACACTTGTGTGGCAAATGAGATTTAGCCTCTTTGACACAAGTCCCTAAGACCTCGTGACTTAGGTACACAATAAATTATGTAAATAAATATTCATGTCTAGTATGGATTTATGCCCATGAAAAGAGATTCCAAATTAGAGATTTGTGTTGGTGTGAGGTCCTAATCCTCTTTCATTCACCATGCACCCATGTTAGTATTGGTCATGAACATAAAAGGCACCTAGCATCCAAGCTAGTGTGTAAAAATGTCGACAACATTCTTGATGAACTTGACATGAAATGCAAGGGCCTATAGATGTGTGCATGCATGTAATTTTCTTTCTAATACGAGGAAGTTGGGCCAAGGCCTAGTGTCGCTTGCATGAACTAATTGAAAGAACAGTTGCGCAAGTGAAGTGGCATAGTCCCCATGGAGCTTCCTATATCCCATAAAATAGGGGAAGGATTGCTCGAAGGCGAAGCAACAATGATGTCCCAAAGGCAATAACAAAACAGTGCCTAAGAGCAAGCAAGATGGTCAAAGCAACAAAAAGAAAAAATTTTATAGAGAGTTTTAAAGGAATTTTATAACCTTTTCCTCCCCCTCATTGCGGGCCCATGTGCCTTGGATCTTGTTGTTCTCCAAAACAAACACATGTGGTGTCTAAAGAGAGGGGACTTCTTACAATTACAAATTCTTCTCCCTAACAAGCCATGGGATTTTTCAATAGACCACTCCCATAGAGGGTTACCAAAGTTGATAGCGCATCTATTTTCCAAATCTTCCGAATAGATTCTCCACTAATTGCATTTCACAAGCAAGCAGAGCAAGCTTGCTTCTCTAAGCAAGGCTTGTTTTGATTTTATTTGGGTTTGTAAAACCATAAGTGTCCCCATAGTTTGTCATATCAAAAGACTCCCTGGGCACAAAAATCATATGTATTTCAAGTCTTCTCTACCATAATGGCAAAACTAACACCACAAACAGGCCCCCACAAATTTTGTTAGCTTTAAAATTAGTCCAAATTCTCTGGTAGAGAATTTTATTCACTTTTGAATTGCAAGACACAAGGAACATAGCTGAGTCTCTTCAACTATGGTAACCAAACACTCACAGAACTAGAGATATGGCACAAGAGATTGGCACATATTGGTGAACGATCATTAAAGCAGATTTGCAGCTTGGACTCCCTAACTTGTCAAAACAACACATGATTTATAAGTGCAATGTATGTCAATTTGGAAAGTCTCACAGGTTACCATTCATGAAGAAATGTTATATGCATGGAGATCTCTTGGAGTTGGTTCATACAGATGTATGGGGACCTAGCAAGGATGTTTCAATATCTGGATCAAGGTATTATGTCTCCTTTATTGATGATTGCACTAGATGGACTATCCTATTCTTTATGAAACACAAAGATGAAGTTTTTTCATGCATCAAAAGATATTTGGCTCTTGTGGAGAATCAAACAGGTAAATCACTAAAAAGGCTAAGATCAAACGGAGGGGGAGAATACTTCTCCCATGAGTTTTATTCTTTTCTTCAAGAAAGAGGAATCAAAAGAGAGGTAACTACAAGATACACTGCTGAGCAAAATGGAGTGGTAGAAAGGAGGAATAGGACAATTGTTGAAGCTGCAAGGTCCATGTTAAATGAAAAGAATTTGCCTAATTATCTATGAGCTGAGGCTATATCTACAGCCACTTACTTGATTAACATGTTGCCTTCAAAATCCCTTGATGGGATGACTCCATATGAGGCTTGTAATGGAAGAAGACTGAGCTTAGATCATTGTAAAATTTTTGGATGTATTGCTTTTGCTCATGTTCCGTCAAAGGTTAGAGGCAAGATGGATCCAAAGGCAGAAAGGTGTGTATTTATTGGATATGACAACAACCAAAAGGGTTACAGGTTATACAACCCTACCAACAAAGGATCCTTGGTAAGCAGAGATGCAGTTTTTTATGAGAACAATTCATGGTATGAAGATTCATGAAGGAAGGTCAAATTGCCATACGACCTTGAAGAGGATGTTCCAAAGCTTGGCAGAGAACATCAACCAAAGATTGAAGAACAAGATACTTTAGAAGATGATGAAGAAACTCAGATGGAAAAAATCAAAGCATGGAAGTCTAAAGGTAAAGCAAAATTGTAGGAACTTGGACATGAGGCAGAATCATCACAACATGGCTTAAGAAGATCTATAAGGGAAAGAAAAAAACCAGAAAGGTATGGGTTTGGCACCTCATTAGTAACTAAACATTTTATTTACATAGCACAGGACATAAATCAAGAGGAGCCATCATCCTTTGAAGAGGCCAAAGCAAAATCAGAATGGAAGCATGCAATGAAGGAAGAAATTGAAGCACTTGAGGAAAACAACACTTGGGATTTGGTGCCCAAGACTTCATCTATGAAGGTAATAGGCTCAAGATGGGTCTATAAACTCAAGAAGAATTATGATGGTTCCATAAACAGGTATAAGGCAAGGCTTGTAGCAAAAGGCTTTGCACAAATTCAGGGAATTGATTATGAGGAGACCTTCTCTCCTGTGGCAAAGATGCCTACTATTAGGGTTTTGCTTAGTATTGCCTCTTCCAAGAATTGGAAGACACTTCAACTAGATGTAAAGAATGCATTCTTGAATGGTTCGATAATAGAAGAGGTATATATGGCACAACCACCTGGTCGAGAGTCAAGTTTATCCTGATTATGTGTGTAAACTTAGCAAAGCATGGTATGGTCTCAAGCAAGCCCCAAGAGCTTGGAATTTCAGACTTGTTTCATTCTTGCAGGACAAAGGTTTTCAACCAAGCAAGGCAGATCCTTCACTCTTTATTAAAAAGAGTAATTCTGAGGTCATCTACCTATGTGTATATGTAGATGATATTATATTGATAGGAAATGATGCAGATGGTATGAAGAAGATCAAAGATCAGATGAGAGAAGAATTCAAGATAAGTGATTTAGGATCTCTTACCTACTTCCTAGGGTTGGAAGTTGTCTACAAAGATCATGGTTTATTTCTCACTCAAAGGAAGTATATCAAGGACATGTTAGCAAAATTCAAGATGGAGGATTGTAAAATTGTAGGTACTCCAATGGAGTTCAACCATAAATTGAGCTCACATGAAGGTGAACTCATAGGGGACATCACATCATATCAAAGCCATGTGGGTAGTCTCAACTATGCCACATTGACAAGGGTAGATATATGCTATAGTGTGAGTGTGCTAAGTCAATTCATGCACACACCAAGGAAACCACACATGGATGCTGCTAAGAGGATACTCAAATATCTCAAAGGAACCATAAATGAAGGACTTTATTATCCTTATGTATCTGATTTAGGGTTGAAGCTATTTTCTGATGCAGATTGGGTTGGCTCCAAGGAAGATAGAAGGAGCACTTCAGGTCATCTTACCTTTGTAGGTTCAAATCTTATTTCATGGTCATCCAAGAAGCAACCCACAGTTGCTCTCTCTTCTAGTGAAGCTGAATACAGAGGTCTTGCCGTCGCTACACAAGAAGCTATGTGGATGAACACATTATTCAAAGATCTTGGATTGGAGTTTGGAACTCCAACTATTTTTGGTGACAACATGAGTTCTATTCATTTAGCTGCTAACCCTATTTTCCATACAAGGACTAAACACATTGAAGTTCATTATCACTATGTAAGAGAGAAAGTTCTAAGCAAAGAGATCCAAATATCATATGTGTCCACTCATCAACAATGTGCAGATATTTTGACCAAAGCATTGGATGGTACAAAACTTTGCAAATTCAAGACTATTGGATTGCAGGTTATTCTTGAAGATTGAAGACCTCAAGCATACTTGGCTTGAGGGGGAGATATTGGAACAAATTCATTACAAGCCTAAGTATTGGCTTGAGTTTCTAAGAGAAGACAATGTATGGAAATCTTAGAGTTCACTTGTGAACTTACCCTTGTAATTGTTTGATCATTTACTTGATGTAAAAGTAAGAGGAATCAAAGTAGTTGAGTTCACTTGATAAGAATAGAGAGAGAAGCCACAAAGTCTTGATTTGGAGGTTGGAGAATCAATCAATCTCAAAAAATTAGGAAACAACTTTTAGGTGAGCAAGATTCAAATTCAAATCTTGGCTCCAAAACTCTCTATATATACGTGGCAGTTTAGTCGTACTTTTAGAGGCGTCCATAAGCTGAGCTATATGCTATATCAAGTGTGGATACAAGGCACACACATGTATCTATAAGTTCATTGTATTCTACAATCAATCTACATTCATATTTATGATCATACAAGTTCATACCTTCATGGTTGTATGAGTCTACTGTTCACTGTTATGCTTCTCATATTTTTTAGTCAGATTGCAGAGATCATTTCTCTCAGTGTGGTGCATCATTTTCAATGATTTAACTTGCTAAAGTTTTTGTTAGAGTCTACTATATGCTCACAAAATTTCATTGCTATTGGAGTTCTCAATCTTGAGTTATGTTCAGTTGAAGTCAACCCTCTTTGTCCATATTCACTTCTCTGCAGATCTTCGATTTTTTTCAGTCAACTTATCAGAGCTGGTTCTCCGCATGTAGTACATCAAAGTGCATGATTCAAAACTTGTTGGATTCATCATACTGTCTAGTATTAGATACAAAATTTCATAATCATTGAATATTTGCATCTTGAGTTATGATCATTTTTCTGCTCACTGGTCTAAGTACTATTACAGCCCGTGAAAATCAGGATGATGTCATAACTTGTTAAACTTCATTCTCATTGTGTGATTCACCATTTCTGATGAGATTACTCTTGAAATTTAGATCTCTCAATTAATTAGAGTTCCCCAAAAGGAATTAATCTAATTGCTACTATGCTCAGAGATTTATTCAAAACATTGGATAGGTGTATCAATCAAAATAGCAAGTTTTTCACCTATGAATTAATTCCAGCTCATGTGTTTTGATCTATCTTTTTGAGATTGATCTTCCAAGGTACATAGGGTGAACCAACACATCCATTGGCAAGCTAAAAGGGCCCACCACATACTCCTAGAGTTCATTTGGTTGGTGTAGATCAAGGATTTTGCAGCACCACTTCATCTTCAAGCACATATCTATCCATCTCTTGACATGAAGGATTACCTCCAAGGAAGAAGCTTGTATGGATATATATGTAGAGATGAAGAAATGCAAACCTTTAGAAGCAAGAACCAACCTTTAAGAGAGGAGAAAGAGAGACTAGTTGCATGGTGTGCAAAGGATGCTCTAGCCAAGTCCTACATACACAATTCAATATCTTATTTTTTGTTACCTCATATTAGGAATTGTAAGACTTCCCAAGAGACTTGGGAAGTACTATCTTCATACTTCTCATCAAATACAAGAGCTAGGAAGAACCAGCTTTGGATGGAGTTCACAACCTTGAAGAAACAACCAAAGCTAACTATGTGACCAAGATGAAGGATGGAGTTCACCTTGGATAAAGCAAAACATTATCGTCCCAAAAACATGAGTTCGAATCATCTGAAACATAGAATGGCAGTGGCGCAAAAAGACAGTGGAGTTTTTTTGTCCAAAAAACTTTTTGTAGACATCGTTCTTTTTTTTAGATAACAATCGCTATTTTAGCAATTGTTTTTTTTCGTATGCTTTTTATAGAGATGATTTTCAAGAGACACACAATCCTATATAAGGAGGGTTAGGCCTCACTTGTAATCATCGCTCAAGCTTCTACAAGCTCTAGCTCTTGGAGATTGTTGGTGATCAATATCTTGGAGAAGATCTTTGGAAATCAACTTGGAAAAAGTGTTTCCACACACTTAGAGGAGGTGTGCTCTACATCAGAAGACATCTAGAGGATTTTTTTTTAGCAAACATACTGTGAGTAACAAGTCTACATCACAATATCTTGTATCTATTTCCTATTTTTTCCTAGATTAAGATATTGTCAGTTTGTATCATATCACACGTTGTAATTTGACATTGGAATATTAGTTAGTGTAGGTGAGCCTTCTAGCTTACCATACACTTTGAAAATCTTGTCTATTCTCTCTCTATCTCTCGCCCATATTCTTTTTTACTATTAAGGTGTGTATGCTAATGTTCATGTAATGGAAGATCATGTAAACCTGTGATTATTGTTATTGATGCCCACCCCACTTCTAACGTTTGGTGTCAAAGCATAGTTGACATACATCCTTAACAAGATGAGTGACTATAGACTTGAGAATGAAGACAAGCTTGAAGGAATGTTTAATTATCCAATGTGGATTTTTATGATGGCAAACCTATTAATAAAAAAGGAATTGTGGAATATTGTCAATGGCACTTATCCAAGGCCAAGACAAGTCAGAGAAGAGGCTACTTCATCTTCTAGAACAACCCTTGTTCCTATTTTTGCTCAGCAGGAGGTTAGTGAAGAAGAAGGAACCACTTCATCATTAGGAGTCCATACTACTATCAGATTACTTCCTACAAAACAACAATCCAGATGGGAGTTAAGGGATGAAAAAGCACTTTCATATATTGCTATGGGAATCAAGAGGCATATTATACCCCAAATCAAGTCTTGTAAAACCTATTGTCAGGCTTGGTTGGAGTTTGAGAGTCTCTATCATAGAAAAAACCCTTCTAGGAAAGATCATCTAACTCACTCAATGTTGGAGTAAACATTTCAAATGAAAAGATGGTAAATACATTTCTAAAATCACTTCCATCTACGTATGGTGCTTTTGTTACTTCTTTATCTCTCTCTACAAGAGATAGAGAACTTTCATTTGAAGAGCTATAGTTCTTGTTACTTCAAGATGATCAACAAAAAAGTATGGAAGAGAATGATGAAGCCATGTTATCATTGTCAAAGGGAAAGAAGAAGACGAAGACTACAAAGAAGAGTCAACTATCCAAGAAGGAAAGTAAGTCTTCTGATCCTAACTCTTCTAGTATTTTTCTTAATGCTTGTTCTACAGCCAAAGAAAGTCTTCAACTACATTTGATTCAAAGAAAGGAGCATGCCATTACTATAAGAAACAAGGTCATTACATAGCAGAATGCAAAACAAGGATCTTTAATGAGAAGAAGAAAACATCGGGTAATAGTGTTGAAAATGATCCAAAACCTAAAACTTCAAAGGTAACTTCATATGCATGTGTTACTATTGAAGAATTAGCTTTTGATGAGGCAGCATTAAAATGCAATGTCAGATA
Source organism: Ceratopteris richardii (assembly GCA_020310875.1). Classification (NCBI taxonomy): domain Eukaryota; kingdom Viridiplantae; phylum Streptophyta; class Polypodiopsida; order Polypodiales; family Pteridaceae; genus Ceratopteris; species Ceratopteris richardii. Next base: position 49,912,462 of record CM035439.1, on the reverse strand, counting down.
ATCCTTGGATTTTTTATTCCAAAGCTACTAATGACAGGTTGTAGAAAGGTATTTTCTTCACTTTCTAACTCTTCCGGAAGAAGAGTGACCATTGTAGATGGTCATGATTTAGATGTTATTGGTGTTGGAGAAGTGAACCTTAAGTCAAGAACAGGTGGAAGTTTCATAATTTCCAATGTTCTTTATGTTCCAATGTTCTTATCGCATGGTTATAAAGTTGTCTTTAAGAAAAATTCGTGTCAAATCCTCTCACCTAATGAGAAGCATTTTCTACTTCAAGGTGAAAATAGAAGTGGCATGTTTGTATTGTCCAAAATAATTCATGCTAATGTTGCTAGGTCTACAACACCTAAGGAGAACATGAAGTTAAGGCATACTAGATACATCAGTTACACAGGTTTCAAGCACATCAAAGATCAAGTTATGGTGGAGAGTTTTCCTACTTTTGCTTTACCAAATGATGCAAAGTTATGTGAAGGATGTCTTGAAGGAAAGCTTCATAAACTTCCTTTCAAGAAGCATGGATTCATCACGGCCACAAGGAAGTTGCAGATCATACATTCAAATGTGAATGGTCCAATGAGAACAGATTATATTCAAGGTTTCAGGTACTTTGTTATGTTTATTGATGATTTCTTAAGATATTCCTAGATTTACGGTGTTAAAGTAAAGCCAGAGGTTTTTTCCTAATTTCAAGAAGTTCTTAGCTATGGTTGAAAATGAAAGTCAGTCAAAGATCCAGATTTTGAGAAGTGATAGAGGAGGAGAGTACATGTCAACAGACTTTTAATCTTTTCTTGAAGACAAAGGTATTTCTCATCAATTCAGTATTGCTTACACTCCAGAACAGAATGATGTTGCAGAGAGAAAGAATAGGATACTTGTTGAGATGATGCGTAGTATGATATCATCCAAAAAGCTTTCTCCCAAGTTTTGGTTTGATGCAGTACATACAACAAATCACATTCTGAATAGGTCTTCCATGTAAAATCCATTAAAGCCGTCTTTATTGGTTATGCAATTGAAAGCAAAGGATATAGATTTTATGTTCCAAATACATGTGATATCCTACTCTCAAGCAATGCATATATATAGCAAAAAGTCAAATTTATGATAAGAAGGAAGAGACTCCAGATTTCATAAAAGTAGATGACTGTGCATTTTCCATAAGGAATTCGGATTCTTACATTCAACCATACAAGGGGGGTGATGAATCTTCTCAAACCTTAAGGATTCTTTTCTTTGCATACAGTTCCACCTACATGTTTGATGTTTGTGGGTTGTGTTTACATGGATGGAATGTGATAACAACATATATGGAACATTTCTAGCAATACTTAGTATTTCTCTCCCTGCTTGAAAATGTTTCCAAAGATAACATGAAGAAGAAGTATGAAGATGGTTTAGAGAAGGAGATTCAAGCTAAGCTTCACTCATGCCAACGTACATTGCTTCATGAAGCTATTTCCTTTGCTCATGATGCAAAGAAAGAGTACCAATCAATTATCAAAATGATTTGTTTGCACCAACCATGTCAGCAACAACAAGCTTTTCACTAGTCAAATTTCTTTGCTTATCAGACTTCCATTTTTGTCTTTCTTTAATCTTGTAGTTCTTTATATGTGATGCATTTATGCATAGAATTTAGCATGTAGGAACATACTTAATTAGTAATGTATGTTCTTTTTTTGATATACTTAGAGACTATGTTGGCACCTCATAAATAATCTTAATAATTTAACACCTCCATGAGCATTTCCATGCATGTGTTTTAACATGGAATATGCTTATTATTGTTCAGTGATGAGACGTGTGACTAGTCATCCATGTTTATTTTTATTTTATTAACTGAGGTCAATTGCTTTTTCAACTAAGGGCCATGTTATGAATTATGGAATGTGTTGAACAAGGAGTTGTTGGAGTGTTAATTTATTAACTTATTAATGCGTTTTGGTGTTTTCATATAGGAATTGAACGTTAGTGATGGCATGAAAGGCATGAAAGGGCATGGACATTGAATATATATGGACATCAATAATCAGATTTATATTTTATATAATTTGTAAATAAACCCACATAGAGGGTTCTATTTTTAGAAATAGTTAATAAAACTAGTGGTTAGGATAAGAGTCATTGTAGACCACGATTTCCATTAATAAAAGTGAAGGGTCTCACAAAATTGCTTTTCAAAGCCAATCTCATGTAACCACTATTTTTGACATAATGAAAAATCCTATAAATACAAGCACTTTGTGGACTATCGAAAACAGAGTGCATGGGGGGAGATTGCACCCAATCCTATGTTAGTCTCATCTCTTCCCATATCTATTTTTCTATGTGTTTTGAGCACCCATATCCTTTGTGTGAGCATGAATTAAGATCCTGATAACAAATAGCTATCCCAATTTGAGTTAGCAAAAACATGTAAATATGGTGGCATTGATCCCCCCTTGGGATAAAACAACCTAAGGTGATAGGTATCAAATAAATGAGTGATGCATATATAAATAAGGCACCCAACAACTTGTTGATAGAGACCAACGTCAAATGCATCTCTAGCATCATGAAGACTTAATTATAAACATGTTTCCATGGGAATGCTAATAGGTTACAATCTTTAAGCCTAAAACAATACAATAAAGTCTCAATGAATTTAATTTTCCACAAATGATGCCACCATCAACTTGCACAAATAGAATGCCCAAATAGTGATGTAGATGCCCTAAATCTGACATTTCAAAAGAGGCATACAAACCATCCTTAAAATATGAAATAAGTGTCTCATTAGGACCGTTGAATAGCACATCATCTACGTAAACAAAGAAAATAAGAATTATGTCATCTGCACACTTTATGTACAAGGTGATTTCAATTAGATTATTTTGAAATCCATGTGCCAATAAGGAGGCATGTATCTCATCATATCAAGCATTTGCTACTTGATTTAATCCATACAGTGCCTTATGTAACTTGCACACTTTGTTTTCATGCCCTTTTTGCATAAAATTGAGAGGTTGAAGTGCATACACACTTCATGCAAATCACCATTTAGAAATGCATTCTTAATGTATAGTCAATTTACTCTCCGATCATTATGAGTTCCAAGTGAACGTATGCTATGAATGGTTGTCATGTGACATGTAGGGTCAAAGTTCTCATCAAAATTAATGCCCTTCTCTTGAGCATAGCCTTTGGCTACAAGCCTAGCCTTATAGCAATCAATACTACCGTTAGGATTATGTTTCAAGTTATAGACCCATTGAGTACCATCAACCTTTTTTCCAAGAGGAAATTTACATAAAGACCAAGTAAAATTCTTCATAATAGCATCATGTTATGATTGCATAGTAGCCATACAATTTTTTGAATTATGTGCTTCCTCAAAAGAGACATGGACCTAAGAAGACTAGAAGCAACAATTGCATAATAATCTGATGCAAAAGAAGCCCTATGAGAGTCTGAACATGTATGATATGGTAAAGATGCATCTAACTTGTTATCTCTCAAAGTTTGCACCAACCATTTAGGCATAATGTTAGCCTCTTCATTGTCCACTCTATCATCAACAAGTGCATAATATTTATTAGCATAAAAATAGAATGATATGTATGCTCATTGGAAACTTGCATAGCATGGGAAATTATCTCACATGAAGATACACTTGATTGCCCACTAGTGAACAAAGGAAACATAGTGTCACACATCTTATGAGCTAGCTAATGTCTCCTTTGTACATGAAGGTATGCGCTAAACTGCATTCTCCACAAACAATACATCTCGAGTAACCAAAGTCCTTTTAATTAGTGGATTGTATAAATGATAACCCTTACTTTTAGAATTGTATCAAAAAAAAATTCATTTCATAGCCTTATCATCCAACTTTTTGCATTATTGCATAGGTACTAATGCATAGTGAAATAAACAAAAGCACATAGATGAGAATCAGATGGCTTCTAGCCATTCCAAGCCTCATAGGGAGTGATAGATCACAATGTTTTAGTGGGACATCTATTAAGTACATATGATGCACACATAACAACCGCAAGCTAGAACCTACATGTTAAAGCTTGAACTTTGATTGTACATCTTGCCATTTCCATGAGAGAACTATTTTTCTTCTCAAAAACTGTGTGTATGGCACTTTACACTGATTTTTTTATCCCAAGCTCAGACAAAAATGCATTGAACTCAAAAAACATATACTATCCCCTTTGATCAAAATCGAGTGTGCCCATTTTACAAGGTTGACAAATTTTTAGTTGTAACTAGGAATTGTTTGAAGATTGTAAACACTTAGGACTTTGCTTTCAATGGATTTATCCATGCATGCATAGAGAAACCATCTATGAAAGTCACAAAGTAAAGGTAATTCTCAACTGAAGGTATTGGCATGGCACCACATACATCACTTTGAACAAGCTACAATTTTCATTCAACTCTTGCTATACCATCTTTGAGAAATGAAGAACATTGCATTTTACCCAAAACACAATCCTCATAAACATGCTTAGAAGGTGCTTCAAGCCTAGATAAAGAGGAAAGCATTTTAGATTTCTACAGGTGATTCAAACTCGCAAGATTTAGATGACCAAAATGTGCATGCCAGAGTTTTGCATCTAAAATAGTATGCGAATCTTCAATTGTCCATGCAAAATCATTCACATATTTTCCATAATCTTTGTTATCTTATACATCCCACCACATGTAATTCTAGATGCAATGATTTTTTCACCATGATAGAGATCATGAACTATACATTTGTTATCAAAAAATTACATTATTAAGCCCATTTTTGCTAGTGTTCTTATTGAAAACAAATTCTTTTTTATCCCTAATACATGTAAAGCATTTGATCAAGTGGATGTACTACCATTTGTAACAATAAGAATAATCTTCTCCCATAACAAGATAAGAGGAGTTTTTAACACATTTGATAGTATTTCCTTTAGAACCAGGCTCAAGTGAAGTGAAGAAACTATGCTACAAGACAATATGTTTGGTTGTACCATTGTCAAAATACCAAACATTGGAGTCTAGTGTAGACATACATTATTCATGAGAAGATGCATCATGACTCAAATGAGTTTTAAATGTCCATTCTTTATTTTGAACAAGATTAGAAAATTCACTCTTAGGAGTAGAGATCTCTACAAGTACTATTCAAGCCTCTTTCTTCTTTGCCTCTTTTCTAGTCAAATTAGGACAAATCTTAATGAAATGAACATTTGTCTTATAGTACTTGCAAAATTTTTTATGCTTTTCTATTTTATTGTCATATTTATCTTACTTCTTTGATTGTGCAACATTAGCATGTTTCTTCTTACTACTAGGAAAGTTTCATTTACCTTTTCCTTCTTTAATAGCTAAGAAAGCTTGATCAACAACACACATAATTGATTTTATTTCTCTATATGATCTTCCTGCAACAAAACACAAATTAAATCCTCAAAAGTTAAGGCATTTGGATTTCCTTTCATCATTAAACAAAGAGTAAAAACAAAACTTTGATAAGAATTTAGAAGACCATTAATAACAATTTTCACAAGTGAACTATCTTGCAAGATTTCATTTGCAACAATCAACCATTCTTTCAAATCCTTGATCTTTGTTAAAAAAAAAATCCATTGAAACTTCTTCATTCATATGTTCACTTTCCATCTATTAAGCAACATGAAGCTCATTTGTTTCCTGGTATAGTGTGTCAAGAGTATCCCAAGTATTTTTGGGTATTTTGCATGAGCAAATATGAGGGACAATATCACATTTGATAGACAAAGCTATCGATGCATGTGACTATGCATCTATAACATCCCAATAAAGCTGTTGCTTTGTAGTGGATGTAATAGCTGCCATGTCACGAGGAAGAAGATAAGGAGGAGAGCTCACACACACAGTCTCACTCTCAAGGAGAAGCACACACATAGATTGAGGCAAGGAAGAATGATCTTCTTCTTCTTCTTCTTCTTCTATTACATAAAAAGGGATGTACAAGAATGAACTAAAAACAAGAATACAACAAGTGCAATATATAAAGATCAGTACATAAGGAAAAATGTAATGTCCGCGAATGAGTGAGCTGGCAAAAACAAATGTGCCATCACTCTCAGTAGATAAATCTAATAAAGCTCAATGAAGTATCCCTGACATATACCGGCGTGACCACTATACATGTCAGAGAAACGAAAAACTGGTACGTGTCATCCTGGATCACCACATGTTGAGCTTGATATATAAACACTCCTCCTCAAGCTCAATGCCATATCCTATAATCCAAGCATCTCCCGAAACTTCTTCAACTTCTCAGCTCCAAGTGCTTTGGTGAAAATATCAGCAACCTGCTCATCTGTTCTCACATAAACAAGATCAATATCACCTGCTAATACCTTCTCTCTGATGAAGTGATAATGTACCTTGATATGCTTTGTTCTAGCATGGAAAATAGGGTTCCGTGCTAACTGTATGCTGCTAAGATTATCACAATAGATAGTGATAGGATTTTGCACTTCCACACCTAAATCTTCAAGTAACATCTCCAGCCATGATGCCTCACATGCTTCCATTGCAGCACCTCTATACTCAGCCTCTGTATTGGACAAAGCAACAGTGGGTTGCTTCTTGCTACTCCATGTAACAACTGCACTCCCAAGTGAGAATAGGAAGCCACTAGTAGACCTTCTATCTCGAATGCTACCAACCCAATTTGCATCGGTGTATCCATAAACTTGCAAATCTACACCGGCCTCATAAAACAATGCATAATCCAAAGTAGCACTCAAATAATGTAGAGTGCGCCTCAGAGCATCCAAATGTGGCTTCCTGGGAACCTGCATAAATTGACTTTCAAGTCCAACAGTATAGCTTAGATCAGGCCTTGTAATTGTGAGATATATAAGACCTCCCAGAATTTTCCTGTACATAGTAGCATTTTCCTATGCTTCACCTGATGTAGTATCCAACTTCAAATTCTGATCTAATGGCATAGAAATTGGCTTACAACTAGCCATACCATACTTTTGCAGCATATTCAAGGCATATTGCCTTTGTGACATCCATATACCTGTTTCTGTATGTATAAACTCAATGCCCAAGAAATAGTGCAACACACCAAGATCTTTCATGTCAAATTCCTACATAAGAAGTTGCTTTACCTCTTTGATGCTTCCTGCATTATCACCACCTACAATCAGGTCATCAACATAAATAGCCACAATAGTGATGCCATCATCAGCCTTCCTTGCATATAGTGAGTGATCTGCATCACACATAGAAAACCCAATGCTAGTTAAGTAATATGCAATCCTTGCATGCCATGCACGAGGGGCTTGCTTCAGCCCATACAAAGCCTTTTGCAACCTGCAAACATATTCTGGATGCTTTGAATCTTCATATCCTTGTGGCTGGTCCATATATACTTCTTCCTGTAACTCACCATGTAGGAAAGCATTCTTCACATCCATCTGATGCAAAGTCCATCCTTTTGCTTTAGCTAATGCAACAAGTGTTCTGACAGTAGACATTTTAGCTACAGGGCTGAATGTTTCCTCATAATCAATGCCATATGTCTGTGCATATCCTTTAGCTACTAATCGTGCTTTATACCTGCTTATGCTACCATCAACATTATGCTTTACTTTGTAAACCCATTTGTAGCCTATGGATTTCTTTCCTTATGGCAATGGAACCAGCTTCCATGTATCATTTCCATAAAGTGAAGCCATCTCCTCATCCATAGCTTTTTCCCAATATGCAATTCCAATTGCATCTTCAAAGCAAGAAGGTTCAGCATCTCATATTACCTTTGTCATGTACGCACAATCACGAGCCATATAACTATCATACGTCAATCGTTGCACTGAATTCTGCATCCTCCCAGATCTTCTTGGTCCTGGGTCACTTCTCCTTGTATCATCTACATGTGCCCTTCTTACTCCTAGAGTCTTCACAGAGGGCAATCCAAGTTCCTCATCAAGACTCTTTTCTGAATCTCTTGAATCTCCATCAACGTCTTCAAAACTTGCACATGCTTTAATACCAGTAGAAAGCTTTTCTTTACCTTTCTTGGATGTATTTGATGAATTTGTTGGACTGAAATTTCCACGCAATCTTCCACTCCATGGATTTGAGTTGGAATTGGCATTTGCATAGAAGCTTGACATTTCATCAAATACCACATCTCTGGTCACCTTTACCTGTCATGTGACTTGGTTATAACATTTATATCCCTTTTGCTCAAGGGAGTATCCAATGAAGACACACTTTCTGCTTTTGGATCAAGCTTTGTCCTCAATTCATCTGGGACATGTACATATGCAATACAGCCAAAAACTTTCAGATGTGATAAGTTTGGCTTTTTACATGTAAACTTCTCTTCAGGTGTAATTTGATGTACAGCAGCAGTCGGAGTTCTGTTCGTGATGTATACAGCAGTATGCACAGCTTCTGCCCAATAACAATGAGGCATATTCTTCTCATCCATCAAGGCTCTTGCTATTTCTACAATATGTCTATTTTTGCATTCAACAACACCATTCTGTTGTGGTGTGTACCTTCATGAAAACTGACATCAAATTCCTTGATTCTTTAGAAAACTGTTGAACTCATTTGACATGTATTCACCTCCTCCATCAGATCTTAATGTCTGAATTACTTCCCTATCTGCTTTTCCACCATAGCTTTAAAATTTTGGAAGTGAGTGAACACCTTGCTCTTCTCTTTCATGAAATATACCCATACTTTGCATGTATGGTCATCAATGAAAGTAACATAAAACCTGCAACCGCCCATAGATGTGGTCTTTGCTGGACCCCAAACATCTGTATGTACTACTTCTAGTATATTCTCACTAACATGCTTGTCATGTGGAAATTATGCTCTTGATTGTTTACCAAATTGACATGTTGCACATACCTTTTGCATTTCTGCAACTTTGAAATTTGGCAGTCCATGGACAATCTCCTTTGACTGCATCAGTTTCAGCCTTTGTAGATTTGCATGTCCAATTCATTTGTGCCAGATCTCTATATCAGCAATAAATCATGCACCTTTTGCAAACATGGCTTCATTCATTTAAGGAATCTTCACATTTAAGGTGAACATCCTACCCACTTTGTTTCCTTTGGCAACCAATCGTCCATCTTGCTTATACTCCTCTACATATAATCCATCAGCATTGAACCTGACTTGTAATCCCTGGTCAACCATTTGTCCAACAGAAACCAGATTCTTTGTTATATTTCGAACATGCAACACATCAGCAAGATGTTTTACCTTTCCATCCTCCATAGATAGTGCTATGTTTCCTGTATGCTCAATAGGATGTGATGTGTCATCACCTGTTTCAACATATCCAGGAACTGGCAATTTTTGCAAAGTGCTAAACCATTCCGAATGAGTGGTCATGTGATTTGAAGCACTTGAATCAACATACCAGACATTATCATTTGGTTTTGAAACACCAGTAGACATTGTATTCATCATGTGATGTTGAACCATAAACAGCTTCTCAGAATCATCTGCACTTGTGGATGCATAGTTGTTTTGCTGCCTTCTATTATTTTGATTCTTCAACCTGCAATCACGTTCAAAGTGTCCAGGTTTACCACAATTCCAACATCCTTTACTATCATTACCTAAATCATTTCTTTGGAAAAATTTCTACGACCTCTTTGGCTCCCCATGCCTCGAAATTGTCCTCTTCCTCCTACATGATTCTGTTGTTGACCTTGGTCTTGGTTACTGTTTCCTCTTCCACTTCCGAAACCTCTACCTCTTCCTCTGCCATAGTAGAATACCTGCTCAGAAGTGGGCTTTCCTTGGGAGTTTGAATCCTCACCAAGATTCTTTTCTTCAATAACTAGCATAGATACCAGATCAGCAAAATTTGGAATATTTTTCCTGGTCTGTATAGAAGTTTGAACTGCTTATATGCTGCTCCTAAACCACGAAGGCATACTTCCACCTTATCATCATCATCTACATTTACTCCAATAGATGCAAGTGACTCACATATGCTTTTGATTTTCAGGGTATAGTCACTTACCGACATGCTCTTTTTCTCCAAGGTATGCAGCTCGTTCTTGAGTTGCAATTTACGTGTCTTTGTATTGGTCTCATACAATGTGATTCCAAGCCTCTTTCGAAGTCTTGGCATCCTGTATGTGCCCAATCATGCAATCCTGTATGCTAACAGATAGCCAATACATTACCTTTCGTGCTCCTTTATTCCATTCCTCATATGCTCATATTTGTTCTGCAGTCCGATTCCTCTCTGGTAATTGTGGAGCATTTTCGTTCTCTCCTTCGATGTACTTCCAGTAGCCTTTTCCCATCACGAAATTCGTCATTCTGAATCTCCAAGTATGGAAGTTGTTCTTGTCTAGCTTATCGCTCATAAACTGACTCATTCCATCTACGTTTGCCATTTCTGCAACAATACACAACACTGCAAACCACTACAAGCAGCACTTCTGCTTGAACATTGTCGCACTATGATGTGACAGTTCAATCTCATAAAAACATAGTTTTTGTGTACCAACAGTACACAAAATCGCTTGAAATTCTGGATCTGGAATATATGAGTGTTGCCGAACATGAGACAAGTTACAATTTTTGAAACTGACCTGGTTTTTCTATGGGTCCCACCTTGCAGGCTCGAAACAGAGATTGAGATGGCTCCGAAACTTTGATCTAACAAAAACGAGTGACCCTAAAGGGATAACTTCCAAAAATATTTTGAGGTCTTCTACCTTCATGCCGATTTTCGTAGCAAATGGAGGTCATTTGTGAATCGCGTTTTCTCCACATCTTGTTGCGTACTGTTCATCCTCGCCTTCTCCACGAGCTCTCTACAGCCACGCTGGCTCTGATACCATGTCACGAGGAAGGAGATAAGGAGGAGAGCTCACACACACACTCTCACTCTCAAGGAGAAGCACACACACAGATTGAGGCAAGGAAGAATGATCTTCTTCTTCTTCTTCTTCTTCTATTACATAAAAAGGAATGTACAAGAATGACCTAAAAACAAGAATACAAGTCCAATATATAAAGATCAGTACATAAGGAAAAACCTAATGTCCGCGAATGAGTGAGCTGGCAAGGAACAAATGTGCCATCACTCTCGGTAGATAAATCTAATAAAGTTCAATGAAGTATCCCTGACATATACCGGCGTGACCACTATACATGTCAGAGAAACGAAAAACTGGTACATGTCATCGTGGATCACCACATGTTGAGCTTGATATCTCAACATGCCATAGTAGGACCAAAAACATGAACATCATCATCTTCAACATCACATGCATCACCTGTTATCAAAATATTTGTTCTATAGGAGGACATATTTCAACACCCTGCACAGTATTCCACAAACCTTTTGAGGCTATTCCCAAAGGCCTTGCCATGTGGAAAGATATAACACTAGCCTCAATTGAAAGGGGTAATTCATACCCATTCTGATATGATGTGACATTCCTTTTCCTTTGAAAGCATTTTTGTCCTCAAAAATGTAAATGAAATGTCCATAATGGTAGTAGAAAGTGCTCGAACTCCCCTGAACCCCATGTGCGCTATGCACATGGTCATCTCTTTGTGTGTTGTTTCCCCATATCCTTCTCCTTAATATCTCTCATATGAGATCATCTTAAAGGTGGGATACCATCTCTGTGGTGCCTACTATCTCCCATGTACACTCAACTTCCACAGGTAGAGGTAGAGGTACTAGAGGAAGGGGCATAGGAGGAAAGCAAGGTAGGGGGAGACCATACAATTCTTCACCTTGTAACATTTGTGGCAGGGGGAGACCATACAATTCTTCACCTTGTAACATATCCTCACATATTAGAGGAAAGCTTGATCCAAAAGCTGAAAGATGCATATTCATTGGCTATGATCAAAATCAGAAAGGATATAGGTTATATAATCCCACTAACAAAGGATTTACAGTTAGTAGGGATGTGGTATTTGATGAAAATAACTCCTAGTTTGAAATTGATTGTAGGAAAATAAACCTACCCTATGATTTGGAGAATGATTTTGTTACCATTCGTGTCCATGTGAAAGGCCAAATCGCCACTGGACACTTCTTTGTATATGTTCTTTAATAAAACATATAGTGGTCTGATCAATCGTAGACTGTAAGCTTGACTGCATTTGTAATACCTAAGAAGTTTGTCTTCGTGCTCCCTGTGTACTGTGTTTTTCTGCGTATTCTATAGCCTCTGTGTGGAGTACTGTGTGCCGCCCTAGGAGCTCAGTTTTCTAATCTGAGGATATCCTCGTGAAGCTCTCGAGAAGGAGAGCGCACTGTGGTGCATCGCCATCGAATTACTTCACTGGTATCAGAGCATTTCGAGGCAAAAGCTTTGTTCCTTCTGTGCGAGCGAAGCGAGCTCCCTCCCCGATTGGCTTTCTCCAAGGCTTACGACTAAGGTGGCGACCAAGGCATAGATCTTGGCATACCTTATCATCCGAGTCACCGAAGCCACCCTTGGCTATGCGCGAGGGAGAACCTCAACGATTAAGGAAGATAGAGGTTCCTGATACTTCCGGGGAGGTCACCCATCCCAGTATTGTTCCCCCTGGAGCTCGCTTAACAGTGGCAATCTCTTGCCACTAAGCTACACTCTTGTGGTGTGTGAAGAAGGGGAAAGACTAAGGTTAAAATTACATTGAACATGTTTTGGTCCCTCAAAGCTTCATTCTTTGCTTTCAAGGCCTGTTTTTGAAGCATTTTTGGGGTGTCTTTTGGAGCAATTTCAGAGTTCTTTCGCACATAGTTCTCTTCATACAGGTCCAAGAACATCAAGAAGAGTGTTCTTTGTACTTCTCCAACAACAAATATCAACCTTTGGGGCTGTGTTTTCAGCCACACTCGTAAAACTACAGTTTTCTCGAAAGGTTTCCAGTTTTGGTGGGAGCAGCCGTTGCAAATTTATGCAAGTTTTTGGGCCTAAAACATCAGAGTTGACAGACACTTGCAAGTGTTGTTGGCTAGTTTTTGGGTTGTGCATTCAGCCTTTTAGTGTCATTTTATTGCATATGTTGAGCACATACACACCATGTACGCTTCTGAGGATACCACTTATGTACGTCCATGTGGTCAGTGATATAGCGGTTACATTTTGCATAAAGCCTTTTACATTTGAAAAAGAGGGTCATGGTGAGGTTTTCTTAACTGGGAGACACCCAGATGTCGGGGTCTCTTCGGTGATGCAGGTGGAAGACTTACCCAGCCTCGCCATAGGAGATGTATGATAGTTGTTCATAGGTGCTCGATAAGCCTAGTTGGCTTCTATTGGGTAACTGATTATATGCAGTGGAGTCAGTGATTCACTATGCAGGTAAACATGTCAGTACTTACAGTTTTATGATATTTTGACACTGGTCATATGCTCATTTTGCAGAGGATACTTTGGCAAAATTTTTCTATATTTCTGGTTTAGTCAACTATACAGTGGTCGATTTACTCCTTGATACACTTATTGGTTGGTGTTTGGACTCTTCTAGCTCCATTATCATTCTATTCAGTTCTCTACCATCATGGCATCAGAGGTCTTAGGCACATCCAGTGGATCAGGGTCTAGTGTCAGTGTTCCGAGGAGAAGCTATAACTTGTAGGGCAAAGACCATTTTGAGATCCGAAAATTTGATGGCACAAACTTTGTTCTATGGAAGAATCAGATTAAAGAAGGCAATGGAAGCCAGTAAATGGGATTTCAAAGAAGCCTACTGACATGGATGAAGATGATTGGGATGAGTTAGATGAAATGGCCAAATCCACCATTCGCTTGCACCTAGCAGATAACGTTTACTTTACAGTATTAGACTATGAAAGTCTAGAGGAGCTTTGGAAGAAGTTATGCAATACATATGAAAAAGAGACGGCATCAAATAAAGTGTATCTGATGAAAAAATTATATGACCGTATGAAGGACACAAATGGTGTTGCTGCTCATCTGAATGAGTTTCCAGTTATAGGCTCAAAAAATGGATATGGATAATTAAATGAAAGCAGTATTGCTGTTACGCACCCTGCCATCATCATGGGATACGTTTTGCATAGCTATTAGCAATAGTGCAACTAGTGGTAAACTCATCTATGATGACATATGTGGAGCACTCTTGAGTCAGGAGATTCGTAGAACATCTATGGTTGGCACTCAGAGTGGAGATGCATATAATGTTCATGATTCTTACCAAGGAAAGAATCACCAATGTGGCAAGAGCAAGAACAAGGAAAAGAATGGTCAACGGAATAAGAGTAGAAGTAAATCAAGGAAGAGGGATATCGAATGTCATTATTGTCATAAGAAAGGACATATGAAGAAAGACTGTTATGCATTAAAGAATGCTAAAGGTAGAGGACAGAATGTTGATAGGCATGTCAAACAATTACCTCCACCATCTACTTCGACTGTGAAGATTGAAGAAATTAATGCTATTTCTGATGATGCTGATGTGTTGACACTTGATAGTAATGTGCCAACTGAGGCGTGTTAGACGGCCGCCGAACAAGGACAAAAGTACTAAGACAGGTAGCTTAAATGAAAAAAGAATCTTTCAGGAAACGCGCAGGTAACTGCAGAAGTGCGCACTCTTAAAAAAAAAAAAATCCTCTATTTAAGGCAATGAGAAAAGAGTGGCAGAGCGCCCAATTTGGGAATTGCAGTGTCTTGTTGAATGTATATTTCTGCTCTGTTCCGTTTTGTTCTGTTCTGTTCTGTCTGTCTGCGCTTTGTCTAGTCGTCTATTCGCATCTTAATACATAGTTATGAAACAGTTGCAGTGTGTTACGAATCTGTTCGGTGATGGTTAAAGTGTCGCTAAGTATTGTTAAGAACAGCGTGTTGTTATCAGTTCTTCGGCAAAGCAGAAAACATGGAGTAGTCTCACTGTGGGCTTGTTAATGTTCTGTGAGTAACTGAGTCGATACAATAGTCTGCGTTCTCTGTGGATTCCTATCTCAGGAAGGACTCGTATCGGTAAGGAGCCCGTGTGCCCTGGAATTACTGATAAGACTGTTACGATTCGACTATTGTTTGAATTGATATACCGTAAGTACATACTTTTGAGTATAGTTGTTCGGTGTACCTCCGAGTCAAGAAGAGGTACATCTTGAGTAATATTCGGCAAATGAAGTTTAATATTCGAAGTAGTTTAAGTCAGAACCGGACTACTGCTCTTTTACTATAGCAGAACCAGTCCGGAAATTCCAACGTCCAGTAAGCCGCGTAGTTAACAGTGTTCAGAGTCAAGTACTGAGCTAAGACGTGATAGAGTATTTATGATTGTGTGAGAGGTTGGGAAAATAGTACAGGGCCTCTATCTAACAGACCCCTACCACTCCCAAGAACCCACGTGGCCAAGAATTAGAGTGCTTTTAATTATCACAGTGGTCCAAAGTACTCTAAGTCCAGATTCAGAAGCATTGTAGCCTGACCAACAGTTAACATTTGGCTTAACAGGCGCTTATGGCTGATTCTCTTTCCCATACATGGCTGCTAGATTATGGTGCTTCTTTCCATGTGACACCACACAGAGAATGGTTCTCTAATTATGCAGCAAAGTCTCTTGGTAACGTGAGACTTGGTGACTCTTACCAGTGTGAGTTGTGGGGATTGGAGATGTGATTGTGCAGTTCATTGATGGTTCAAAATTTACTATGCATAATGTATGCCATGTACCTCAGTTATCATGTAGTTTGATGTCAGTTGGTCAACTTGATGACCTTGGTTACAAGGTGGTCTTCTATGCTCAGTCCTTTCATATATCAAAGGGCAATATGGTTATTGCAAAAGGAAACAAAGTTGGCTCACTTTATCCTTTATTTGTATCACAGAAAGAACACTTGTTAGCTGTTACTGAACAACCTATGGCTTGTATTTGGCATGGTTGTTTGGGCCATATATCTCATAGTGGAATGGAAAATCTTTCTCGTTCTGGCTACTTACCTGTGTTATCTTTCTCTGATTTTTCATTTTGTGAGCATTCTCAATATGGAAAGCAAACGAGAGATGTGCATAGAACGCACATTGACTCTTCAATTCAGCTTTTAGATCTCATTCATACAGATGTGTGTGGTCCTATGCCCACTAAGTCTTTAGGTGTCTCTCTTTACTTTGTCACTTTCATAGATGATGCTAATAGAAAAGTTTGGGTATATCCTATCAAATCGAAGGATGAGGTATTCCCTACTTTCAGAAAATGGCTTGCTTCAGTTGAGACCGAAAAAGGAACTAAGCTTAAAGCTTTACATTCAGATAATTGGGATGAGTATACCTCACATGAATTCAGCCTTTTCTGTCAGTCTAGAGGGATTTGTAGAGAGTTTATAGCTCCTTATACCCCAGTACAGAATGGTGTA
Source organism: Ceratopteris richardii (assembly GCA_020310875.1). Taxonomy (NCBI): domain Eukaryota; kingdom Viridiplantae; phylum Streptophyta; class Polypodiopsida; order Polypodiales; family Pteridaceae; genus Ceratopteris; species Ceratopteris richardii. The sequence goes on along the minus strand of CM035439.1, from coordinate 49,896,096 downwards.
GCTGAGATGATGAATCGAAATATTCAAGATAGAGTAGTCTCTATGTTGCATCATGCAAACCTCTCACAAGGTTTTTGGGCAGAAGCAGTATTGACTATAGTTCATGTGATTAACCTTTCACCTATTACTGCCAAAGGTCTGAAAGTGGCACAAGAGTTATGGATAGGAAAGCCACCATATTATGATCATCTTTGAGTTTTTGGGTGTGAAGCATATGTTCATATGCCTAAGAATCTTAGACAAAAGTTGGACCATAAGTCAAAGAAATGCATTTTTCTTGGATATGGTCGAGAAGGACAATTTGCATGTCGCTTATGGGATCCTGAAACACGATCAGTGATTAGAAGTAGTGATTTCATTTTTAATGAGTCTAAGATGCATAAACAACCCATTAAGGAGGTTGAAGTGAGAAGATGGTGTTTGAGGATACTAGTCCTTCGATTAGCATGCATAAAAATGTTGCACATAGGGATGTTCAAGAGAATGTCCATTCAAATCAGTCTGCACATGTTCTTGTTCAGCAACCATTGAGACATTCTGCATGTGTCTCACATCCACCTGATAGATATGGTCCAGGTTTAGATTTTGTTATGCTAACATATGTTGGTGAGCCTTCTTACTACAAAGAGGCTATGCAGACATAGGATCATGTCAAGTGGGAGCATTCCATGAAGAATGAGCTGGATTCTATTCACAAGAATGGTACTTGGGATTTAGTACCCTTGCCAAAGGGCAAGAAAGCTTTACCATGTAAATGGGTAGATAAGCTAAAATTCACATCAGATAGTGCTTCTCCAAAATATAAAGCACGAATTGTTGAAGAGGGTTTTAAGCAACAACATGGTGTTGATTTTGAGGGAATCTTCTCTCCAGTGGTCAAGATGACTACTTTGCGCATGTTGCTTGGATTTGTTGCAATGGAGGACTTAGAGCTAGTCCAAATGGATGTGAAAACTGCTTTCTTGCATGGAGATCTTACAGATGAGATCTATATGGAAACAACCATAGGGTTATGTAGTTCGTGGCAAGGAAAGTCTAGTTTGTAAGCTCAAGAAGAGCTTGTATGGACTTAAACAGTCTCCTAGACAATGGTACCAAAAGTTTGATGCTTTTATGAAGTCCCAAGGCTATTCTCGAAGCAATGAGGATCATTGTCTCTACACAAAGAGATGCTTAGATGGTAGCTTGATATTCTTGATACTTTATGTCGATGATATGTTGATTGTTGGGAAGTCTTCCTATGAATTGTCAATTCTCAAAAGGAATTTGAGTTAGACATTTGATATGAAGGACTTGGGGGATGCCAAACATATTCTTGGCATGCACATTACTCGTGATAGGAGTAAAAGATGCATATACTTGTCTCAAAGTGAGTATATATCCAAAGTACTTCACAGGTTCAATATGCAGGGGGGAAAAGCATTGAGTACAACTTTACCCACATATGTGAAATTGAGCAAGGATGATTGCCCCGAATCAGATGAGGAAAAGGAATGCATCCATTATGAAGGTAATAGGATCCAAGTGGATTTACAAAGTGAAAAAGAATTCATATTGCACAATAAACAAGTATAAAGCAAGGCTAGTAGCAAAGGGGTTTGCTCAAACCTGTGGAGTGGATTATGAGGAGACCTTCTCACCTATAGCCAAGGTGCCAACTATCAGGGTTCTAGTAAGTATTGTTGCATCAAAAAATTGGATTTTATACCAATTAGATGTTAAAAATGCGTTCCTTAACAGGTGGATTTCTAAAGAGGGCTACATGGCTCAACCACTAGGATATGAAGAAAAAGATAAACCTGATTATGTATGTAAATTAAAGAAGGTGCTCTATGGTTTAAAGCAAGCTCCTAGAGCTTGGAAACATAGACTTGTCACATACTTGCAGGATCAAAGTTTTGTTGTAAGCAAGGTAGATTCTTCATTGGTCATTAAGAAGACTAATTTAGAGGTTATTTATCTATGTGTTTATGTAGATGACATTATCATCACAGGAAATGATGCCAATGGCATTAAGAAGATCAAAGCCCGGATGAAGGAGGAGTTCAAGATCAATGATCTTGGATTGCTTACATATTTTCTTGGCTTAGAGATTGTTTATACAGATTCTGGTGTTTTCATTACTCATAGAAAGTACATCCATGATATACTAGTTAAGTTCAAAATTGAAAATGCAAAAATTACAGGCACACCCATGGAATTGAACCACAAACTCAGTACTCATGAAGGAAGCTGCTTGAAGACATTACATGTTATCAAAGTCTTGTTTGGAGTCTAAATTATGCAACCCTAACAAGAGTGGACATATGCTATGGGGTGAGTACATTGAGTCAAATCATGCATACACCAAGAAAACCTCACATGGAAACTTCCAAAAGTATCTTAAATTACTTGAAGGGTACCATATATTAAGGGCTATTTTATCCATTCACATCTGACTTGGATATCAAGCTATACTTTGATGTAGATTGTGATTGCTCAAAAGATGATAGGAGGAGTACCTCTGGCTACTTATCTTTTGCAGGATCTAAGTTAGTTTCATGGTCATCAAAGAAACAAAAAATTGTGGCATTGTCATCAACTGAAGTTGAATATAGAAGCCTAGCAAATGCAACACAACAAGAAATGTGGTTAAAGTTACTCTACTTAGACTTGGGGCTACATACATACACTCCAATGATCTTTGGATATAATACTAGCTCACTACATTTGGCTGCTAATCCTGTATATCATGCAAGAACTAAGCACATTGAAGTGCATTATCATTATGTGAGAGAAAATGTACTTAGCAAGGACATACAATTGTCCTATGTATCAACAAATTTGCGATGTGCAGATATGCTAACTAAATCCTTGGATGGAACTAAACTGAACAGGTTCAAGATGATGATTGGATTGTAGGAAATCAAAGAGAATTGAAGCTCAAACATGTTAGGCTTGAGGGGGACATGTTGATGCAATTACTCCAAGCCTAAACGCTTGATCACATAGCCTAAAGTTCATTTCTGCATTCATGTATTAGCACATGAATGATCTCTAGTAAAAGATTGATTTTTACCCCTTGTAAAAGTGCATATATGGAAGCACTTACAATTATGAGTTCTTAGGAGAATCTTTCCAGGAATCATTTGGTGAGGATTTGTGGAAAATCAAATCCTAAAACCTTGGAACACTTTTAGGTAAAGATTCAAGTTCAAATTTGAATCTTGGCTCCAACAAAAAGGCTATAAAAGAGGACTACCTAGTCGCATGGAATGAAGCGAGATATAGCAGAGATTTTAGAGGGATTTCATATGGATTTTGAGCTCACACTATAGCTCTACCATTGTACTCACATTGTGAAATCATTCATTCCCATGTCAATGTAATCTATGTGCATTAATACATATAGTTTTCTTATATCTCATATCTTCTACTCTATCATGTATCACTTAGAACAATGAACTTCTCTGATCTATTTCTCAACTTGTACCTGATCATTTTTAGTGATTCAAGTGGCATAGATTCATTATACTATCTATGTTATTGCTACAAAATTTCATTTCTATTGGCTCAATCATTCGCGAGTAATGTGCAAAACATTACCCACTGGTCTGCAAACTATTAGTATCCGAAAGTGTCGAGATGCATCTCTGATTTGCTTAGCATCATTCTCTGAGTATAGTTTATCATTTCAAGTTATTTCACTTGCAAAAGTTAGCTACCAAAGTTAACTAGATATGCCCAAAAGGATTTTACTCAATTGTTAGCAGAGAAAGAGAACTGTTCATTTCTCTAAGCAAGTGTACTGACCAAAATAACAAGTTTTTGGTTCATAGTGAAACCCCAACTTATTTATCTTGATCCAATGATTTGAGGATCATCTTCCAAAGTACTTGGGTGATCATTTGTGCTTCTTGGAAAGCTCAATAGGTCTACTTTGCATTGCTCAACTCAGTTTTGGTTGGTGTGAAGCAGGAATTTGAAGCACCATCTCATCTCTGGAAGGTGTCCACCATCTCCTCCAACAATAGCTTTCATTGAGTGTATGTGGCTCAGATGCCTTATAGATGACTTGGGTGTTGGTTAGAATTCTACCACCACTATATTTATTGATAGTCAAAGTGCATTGGTTGTTGCAAGGAACCCAATGTTACATGCTTGCACTAAGCACATTGAGGTGCACTATCATTATGTTAGAGAGGGACTCTTTGTTGAAAAGATCAGTTTGGCATATGTGCCAACATAAGATAATATTGTAGACCTTTCTACAAAGGCTTCACATTGTGAGAAGCTCAAAGATTTTTGCAAAGATTTGGGCTCACTCACTTTTGTGAATTGGCCTTAGTCCACATTGATTGACACTTCCTTATACATGAGTGTCAACCCCTTGTTTATCGCATCATTCCCAAGGGGAAATTTGTCAATATATTTTGATACTGGTGTGTTTGAACACATGTAGGTCTGTTGGTACATTTTTTTCCCTCTTTAGGAGTTTTTTTTTTCCATGTTGTATATAGACCTATAACCCTAAGGGGTTAATTATCTTTTGTACATTCACTTAATAATATGCTTCGTGCTATGCTCCACTATTTTCTTCCTTCTCGTGCTATTTCTGTGCAATCCTAATTTTATAACTCCAACATATGTATTGGCTTATTGTTTAGAACCCCAACTTACATACAAAATGAGGGTCACATTGTACATTTATGGTTAATAGATGCTTGGTAGGCTGGAATCATTGCCAAGATGGATTTTTGTTGATTTGGCACATAACACAAGTTAAACCTATATTTCTTCACCATGAAAGCCCTACTTTATGGCCTTGATTGCTCCAAGATGTGAAGTTGTTGGTCATATTAGCATACTTTATGGTGTTAGATCCTACCTACTAGATTTCCGGACGTTATAATGAAGATTCAGTAGGTATAAAATCACTACTTGCACAACCTATAAAGGATATGACAAACACACAAACTTCTCTCACATGAATCATTGTTTTCGTATAGAAGCTACTCCAACTACCTATTTCATGGTTCACATTCAACCACTATAATACTTATTTTATTCATTATCATGAATTATTAGTCAATAAGAATATTACAACATGTGCCTCTTTATCGTATAACAAATGCTTTTTTTTTTGTCCAAGCTTTAACTTTACAAGTACAAGTGTACAAATGAATGGGCATAGTACCTGTGGGACCCTCTATATCCCACAAACACTACAACAGATCGATGGTATACCGAGGAAAATGAACGCGGCTTTATTTGCCGTGACGCCGGTGTAAAGGTCGGTGTGCACGTCGGTATATGCATCGGTAATACCGACGCATATACCGAGGGTTCTGCTGGACATATCGTTGCCTGCTGGGTGTACCGACGGTTATTCCGATGACACTACTAGGAGTACCATCGCGTATACCGACGACCATACCTGCAAAATTTATTTTGGGCAGAGTGTTTTGTCTTTTCCTACAGCAACATTACCATGATGTTGCTTAACAAAAGACAATACACTCTGCCCAAAAAAAACCGAGTACATGTGGTGTACTCTAATGACAACTGAAATATGATTTCATGAAACAGAGTATTATTGGACACAAAAGAGATAATCAGAATGAACTATGAACCATGTACAAAAGAAGTTATATATTTCAATAATGAAGCATGTACAAGAGTGTGGCAAACCACTGTCATATATGACACTTTTACAAAATGTGGCAAAGCAATGTATTGCCATATGAAAATCAAATACAAAATATTGGTCTTCCACTGCCATACACATGCAAAGAACGTTCTGTTAAAAATAAAGAAGTAAGCTCGTATATATTTTTGCAAAAGGATTTTCTTCAAGTAGAAGGAAAATACAAAAATGAAAAATAGAAGCATTTACTTCAGCAAGTAGTGGAGGCCAAAAGAGAATCATTCAAAAGAGAATCAAATCCAAAATCTGAATTGTAAGAGGAGTGGCTGTCCAAAGTAGTGGAGAAATGATGGAGAAGAGCTCTCAAACTCATCATGAGAGTTTTTGGTCACTTGGCTATAAAAGAAGCAAGGGAGGACACTCATTGGGAGAGGAAGAAGGCGTGGAAGCCCCCCGTATCTACTACATTTGGTTTGAGTCATTTCGTTCAGTTCACTCTCATAGAGTGTGTCCAACCGCACACCCATTTTTGGGTAGTCTACTTGTGAGAGTCATATCTCTCAACATATGTATCCAAATTTAGTGTTTAAACATTTGTTGGAAAGATTATCTTGAGTACTTCCTCCATCTAGAACAGTTTTATGAAATTCTTTATGCTCTCTGAGTTATTCAGGTTTTAGTGAAGTCCAGTTTTCAGCTATGTCCAGCCGCACACCCATTTTTGGGTAGTCTACTTGTGAGAGTCATATCTCTCAACATATGTATCCAAATTTAGTGTTTAAACATTCATTGGAAAGCTTATCTTGAGTACTTCCTCTATCTAGAACAGTTTTATGAAATTCTTTATGCTCTCTGAGTTATTCAGGTTTTAGTGAAGTCTAGTTTTCAGCCTAACTGAGTGGACAAGTAGTCTGTTTTGAATCAAATAGTTGACAACTCAAATCTACTCCAAATTGAGTGTTTGATATCTCATTTGAAAGCTCTAGGTGTCTCGTTTGAGTGACCAAAGTTTCAAGTCCATTGGATATTTCAGTTGGTACCAGTTTTTATTTGAAGGTTCTGCTGTTGGCAAGAGTTTTCATCCTGAGAAGGTCTTCTACACTTTCCGCTGCGATTAGGAGAGGAATTCTCCAACATTTGGTATCAGAGCCTTGGAGTTTGAAGAGGCAAAGCATTGGAACTAAACTGAAGCAAAGGGAAAGCTACAAATCAAGGGGGAGCTTCGTGAATTCAAGAGAGAGCGCCACAACATACTTGAGGTAAACTTCAATCTTGGAAGTTTTCAATGGCTGATTTAGGACAACAAGTTGAGAAGTTAGACAAATACAATTTTCAGTCTTGGAGGTATAGAATGATAAATTACCTTAAAGGTAAAGGTTTATGGGGTTTAGTTAGTGAAGATGATCCACAACCGGTAGACCTTGAAGATCCCAACATTACTTCGGCACAAAGGAGACAATTTGCTGATTGGGAAGAGAGGAATCGAAGGGTGATGTTCCTCATCTCACAAGTTATTTCTAACACTATGATTGGTCATGTGCAAAGCTTAGAAACAGCCAAAGAAGTTTGGGAAGCATTGGAGAAGGTGTATGCTACCTCAACAAGGTCTCGGAGGATGCAACTCAAGAACGAGCTCAACAACATGAAGAAAAGCTCAAACCAAAGCATTAGTGAGTATACATTGAGGATTAAGGAGCTTCGAGATCAACTAGCATCAGTTGGATGCAAGATAGAAGAGGAAGACATCGTCCAAACAGCCCTCAATGGCTTGAGGAGTGAAGAAAAGTGGAAGCCCCTCATCACAAACATCCTTTATAGAGATCCTCTACCAACATTCGACGAAATTATACCAAATCTTGTGGCTGAAGAGGTTGCTCAACAAGGAGAAGGCAACAAAGGTAAGGACAGCCATAGTCAAATGTTATATGCAGGAAGAGGTAGAGGAAGAAACTCAAGAGGAGGCTCGAGAGGAAGAGGAAGAAGCTACAACAATACAAATTTCAGCCAACACAACTCGGACGACAACAAGGACAACTCAAATGACAACACACATGGAAGAGGTCAAGGAAGAAATAGAGGAAGAGGTCGAGGTTCATACAATCCTCATAAAGGTATAACATGTTATCATTGTGGTAAACTAGGACATTATGCAAATGATTGTTGGCAAAAGAATGGAAGGTTGAATGGAGGCAACCAAAGGAGCCAAAATAACTATGCGAGTACATCAAGTGAAGGAGACAAGCAAACCATGCTTGTCATGAAGCATGACTACAACAACTCGAGAAGTGATGACCAAAAATGGTTCATAGATTCAGGTTGCAGCAACCATATGACATGCCAAGGAGATTTGTTCACAAAGCTACAAGCTCCAAGTGGAAAAGGATGTGTAGAGACCGGCGATGAAACTCAACACGCAATTGAGCATGTTGGAGATATCAAGCTTGGAGACAAGAAGGTATTGGCTGATGTTCTTCATGTTCCTACTATTGCAAAGAATTTGATTTCAGTAGGACAAATGGTAGAGAAAGGATATCATGTTATCTTCAATGAAAAAGGCTGCTTTATAAAAAATCCAAAAGAAGGATTCAAGGTCATTGCTCAAGGAAGGAAAGAAGGAAGGATGTTCACTTTGGACATTCAACAACCGCATGGAAAGGTGATGTATATTCAGTTTGGAAACAAGAGGATAGCTGAAATCGATTTGTGGCACAAAAGGTTTGGACATATCAACATTCCCAAGCTCAAGGACATGAGCAACCATGAAGTGGTAAGAGGTCTTCCAAGATTCAATGATGCCGGACTACATGAGTTTTGTGAAGCATGCCAACTAGGAAAGCAAACTCGACAACCATTCAAGAAAAGCAACTATGTGGCAAGGAATGTCCTCGATTTGATACACACGGATGTATGGGGACCATCACAACAACCATCAGTGGCTGGTAATAGATATTTTGTCACTTTTATTGATGATCATTCAAGGAAAGTATGGATGTTTTGCATAAAACAAAAATCAGATGTGTTCTCCATGTTCAAGAGATTTAAAGCACAGGTAGAAAAGGAAACAGGACGCTACATAAAGACCTTGAGGTCCGATGGAGGAGGAGAATATTTCTCCAAAGAATTTTCAGACTTTCTTTATGAAAATGGAATCAAGAGACAATTTACATGTAGGTACACACCTCAACAAAATGGAATAGCTGAAAGGAAAAATCGACATATCACAGAAGTTGCAAGATGCATGCTCAACGAGATGAAGATGCCACTAAACTATTGGGCTGAAGCAACTAGTACGGCCGTTTATTTGATGAACAAGTGCACAACGGCTGGAGTGCATAATCTAACTCCCGAGGAGGTTTATTCCGGTAAGAAGTCTGACCTTACACATCTCAAAGTTTTTGGATGTGTGTGTTATGTTCACATCCCTCAAGAACTAAGGACAAAGATGGAGGCAAAGTCCGAAAAATGTATTTTTATTGGATATTCATCGGAGCAAAAGGGATATAGGTGCTACAATCCGGTGACAAAGGAGCTACGAGTCTCACGAGATGTGGTATTTGATGAGCTAAGACCATGGTTTGGAGACAAAGGGAAAGAGAAGACTCTTGAAGACGATTGCGAAGATGATGAAGGTGCTGTCCAAGAAGAATTTCAGCAAACAAGCACTCAAATGTCAGGTCCAGAAGCTTCTACATCACTTGGAGAAAGCTCAACATGGAAGGGGAGGCTAAGGAGTCATTCCTCATCACCAACATCAGTTTATGAAAGATCTAAAGCCGAAAGTGCTGCCCAAAATAGTGATTCAAATACAAGTGAAGAAGAGTATGAAGAGGTGATCACACCGAAGGTAAAGTTGAACCGATTGAAGAAGCAATGTTCAAAAGGAAATGAAAGGAGGTCTTCAAGAGCAAGGTATCCAATTGAAAGGCTTAGCTATGATAGTTTTATTGCAAAACATTTTGCATATATGACACAGGTGGTCAAAGATAAAGAACCGGATGCATATGAAGAAGCATGTACACAAAAAGAATGGCAAGAAGCTATGCAAGAAGAGATGAAAGCTCTCAAGGACAATCACACATGGGAGCTAATTCCAAAGGCTGAAGGTATGAAGATTGTTCCAAATAAATGGGTGTTTAAAATAAAGAGAAATGCTGACGGCTCTCTAGCAAGGCATAAAGCTAGACTAGTAGCAAAAGGATTCAAGCAAACTCACGGCATCGATTATGAAGAGACTTTCAGCCCGGTTGCAAAGATGGGAACAATTAGAACCTTGATTGGAGTGAGTGCAGCAAGGAGATGGTCATTGTACCAACTCGACATAAAAAATGCTTTTCTCAATGGTGAACTTCAAGAAGAGGTATACATGAGTCAACCGATTGGATTTGAAGACAAAAAGCATCCAAATTTTGTTTGTAGATTGAAGAAAGCTTTGTATGGGCTGAAGCAAGCACCACGTGCTTGGAATCAAAGATTGGTCGAGTACCTCACAAGGTGTGGGTATAGTCCAAGTAATGCAGATCCCTCTCTCTACATGAAGAAAGAAGAAGGCAAGCAGGTATATATTTGCATATACGTTGATGATCTCATCATAACAGGAAGTAATGTTACAGGAATACAAGAGATCAAAAGGAAACTCGGTAAGGAGTTTAAAATTTCAGATCTTGGTGAGCTGAAATACTTTTTAGGCATTGAGATAGTCTATGGGAAAGATGGCATTTACTTAATGCAAAGAAAGTACCTATTGGATGTTCTTTTCAGATTTGGAATGAGTGAATGCAAACCACTCACTCAACCTATGGACACAAATGTGAAGCTATGCTCAAATGATGGAGAGAAGTTACATGATGTAACTACATACAGGAGTATTATAGGTTCATTGATCTATGCTACGATCACAAGACTAGATTTGTGTTATATTGTTGGAGTTCTTTCTCAATTTATGCAAGCTCCAACAAGTGAACATTTAAATTCAGCCAAACGAGTGCTAAGATATGTGAAGCACACTATCAATCATGCATTGTTTTATAGATATGATGAAGAATTGCAAGTAAAGGGCTTCAGTGATGCTGATTGGGCTGGTTCCAAGGAGGATAGAAGATCCACTTCAGGTTATGTGTTCATGATAGGTAGCAAACCTATCACATGGAGCTCAAAGAAGCAACCTACTGTTGCACTATCATCTACAGAAGTTGAATATAGAGGTTTAGCCTTTGCAACTTGTGAAGCTATGTGGATTAAGAAGCTCTTGGCTGATCTTGATGTGCAGGTGGAGACCATTCCAATTTATGGTGACAACATGTCAAGCATTCACTTGACAAACAATCCAATGTTTCATGCACGAAGCAAGCACATAGAAGTGCATTATCATTATGTTCGAGAAAAAGTTTTGAGCAAGGATGTGGATATAAAGTTCATTGGAACTAATGACCAGGTTGCAGACATGCTTACAAAGTCCCTCGATGCTTCTAAGCTCAAGAGGTTCAAGGACGACATCAAGTTACAAGATATGGTTGAAGGTGCAAGCTCACATGTGAGCTTGAGGGGGAGTGTTAAAAATAAAGAAGTAAGCTCGTATATATTTTTGCAAAAGGATTTTCTTCAAGTAGAAGGAAAATACAAAAATGAAAAATAGAAGCATTTACTTCAGCAAGTAGTGGAGGCCAAAAGAGAATCATTCAAAAGAGAATCAAATCCAAAATCTGAATTGTAAGAGGAGTGGCTGTCCAAAGTAGTGGAGAAATGATGGAGAAGAGCTCTCAAACTCATCATGAGAGTTTTTGGTCACTTGGCTATAAAAGAAGCAAGGGAGGACACTCATTGGGAGAGCAAGAAGGCGTGGAAGCCCCCTTGTATCTACTTCATTTGGTTTGAGTCATTTCGTTCAGTTCACTCTCATAGAGTGTGTTCAGCCGCACACCCATTTTTGGGTAGTCTACTTGTGAGAGTCATATCTCTCAACATATGTATCCAAATTTAGTGTTTAAACATTCGTTGGAAAGCTTATCTTGAGTACTTCCTCTTTCTAGAACAATTTTATGAAATTCTTTATGCTCTCTGAGTTATTCAGGTTTTAGTGAAGTCCAGTTTTCAGCTATGTCCAGCCGCACACCCATTTTTGGGTAGTCTACTTGTGAGAGTCATATCTCTCAACATATGTATCCAAATTTAATGTTTAAACATTCATTGGAAAGCTTATCTTGAGTACTTCCTCTGTCTAGAACAGTTTTATGAAATTCTTTATGCTCTCTGAGTTATTCAGGTTTTAGTGAAGTCTAGTTTTCAGCCTAACTGAGTGGACAAGTAGTCTGTTTTGAATCAAATAGTTGACAACCCAAATCTACTCCAAATTGAGTGTTTGATATCTCATTTGAAAGCTCTAGGTGTCTAGTTTGAGTGACCAAAGTTTCAAGTTCATTGGATATTTCAGTTGGTACCAGTTTTTATTTGAAGGTTCTGCTGTTGGCAAGAGTCTTCATCCTGAGAAGGTCTTCTACACTTTCCGCTGCGATTAGGAGAGGAATTCTCCAACACGTTCCATATCAACAGTCCTGCAACAAAGAACATTAATGGAATGAGATAAACTCACATGAAAATTACAAACAACAGGTAAAAACCAAGTCTATAAATTAATTACCTCATCGCAAATGCTCCCATGAAACTACCGCAACGCATCCCTCCAAGTCCTGCAATAGTGCAGTCAACCCATGACTATATCCGTAAGACTCCTCCATTCGTGTTGGAGGACGACCCATTGCAAGCTCCTGAAACAAATATAAAAAGATTAGAGAAACATACATGAGAAATTTAACACAAATAAATTCAATAAATGAAATGGTACTTACAAACTCATGACGCATCGTGTCATATCCGTCGCTGCCCAACTGTGACGGTCCAATCGTACCTAAACGTGTGGATGTGGCATTTTGCTGCTAGCGATATCGATCAGGAGTCTACTGCTGCTCGTCACGAATCATGTCCCACTCCTAAGCATCTAACCATACAAGCTTTGGTAAGCCTTCTCTGAATGCATCACGTGCCTCGGATCATCGATGGGACATGACCTCACGTGCGATGTGCAGGATCCACTCTGAACTGACAATAGATTATCCATCGGCTGGTCGGAACTCCTGGTAAATCATCTGTGTGATATAATTCTTCCGATCTTTATCCTGTTCACTCCATTTCAGCATGATGGAGTGTCCAAACTCTCGCATACGACCTCGCTCTTCTAAGTCCTCCCTTTGTGCTTTGCTTTCTTTCTTTTCAATCAAAGTTTTCCAAAGAATCTCTCCCACATTCTTAAAAATATGCATCGGGTCTACCAAATGATTGATCACCAATTCACTCCAATAAGGGAGTTCATGAAAAATGGACAACCGTTTTATGCCAGCAACTGGATTTTCTGAATCCCAGAGTTGTTTCCAATCGCTAGCTTTCATTTGGTGTTGCGCTTGTCGACCAATTTGTCCTTCACTTAAAACATGTCCATCAGGCAAATATCTATGATGTCCTTCATAGACAGTTTTACGTAGTGCTTTGGAATAGCATGCTTCGAGTCATGGTCCGCATAAAGGACAAGCATGGTAACCCGAAATCGATAAACCTGAACATTCACCATAACCAGGCCAATCATGCATTGTCCACATAAGTATGCCTTGCACTCGCATGTCTCGTCTTCTTATAGGTTGAGACATGTCACGCACAGTAATCCCATCCCATAAAATGCGCAGTTCTTCCACAAGTGGTGCAAGATATACATCCATGTTTTTTACCTTATACTTACCTAGTACAATAAGAGCTAATAATAAATGACCTTTCTTTGTGGCCAACCATGGTGGGATATTATAATTGACCAAACATATAGGCCATGTGCTCCATGAAGAACTGCGTAATCCAAATGGATTCACTCCATCCATAGCTAGGCCTAGACGTATGGACCGATGCTCACTAGCAAACTCTGGCCACTTACTATCTATGTGCTTCCAAGCATCAGAGTCAGCTAGCACTCGCATTACATTATCTGTAGACCTGCTCTTTGTATGCCATGACATTAACTCAGCTATAGATTTGCATCTAAACATGTTCTTAATTCGTGGAATGATAGGAAAGTGGCGAAGAACCTTTGCGGGGATTGCTTCGCCTACAACGTCTTCTCTAAATCTATTTTCTCCACACTTTGGACATACGTGGAGATGCTCATACTCATTTCGAAAGAGAATGCAATCATTCAGACAAGCATGAATTTTAGTATAATCCATTCCAATGGACTGTAAAACTTTTTTCGCATCTCCACGTGTTGGAGGCATGTCATTGCCCTCTGGCAAAAATTGATATTTAAGAAGCCTAAAATAAGCAATTAAAATGATATTAGTAAATGAAGTTATTGTGATACAACAATGAAAGCCAATTTGTTCTCCACTTACCTGAACAATTCAGTGACACTACTATCTGAACATCCATAAATGGATTGCAGATTGAGCATCGCGAGTGAAGCACGTAGTACAGATATCTTTGCTCCATTGTAAAGTGGTAGCTAATCTTCGCATGTTTTCATATTCTTCATCAACTTCTGATCGTGGAATTTCTGTTGTGTCCATCTCGACACCTTCTTCACCATCATGATCTTCGTCCATCTCATAAAATGCTTCAAGCATCTCTTTCATATGTTCATTCTGTGTAATATTATTAGTGCTTGCTTGTACGTCTAAGTCTTTTTTTGCTCTCTTTTGTCCACGAGAGGTTACCGGTGCAATGTCGTTTGGGTCCATCTGCTCACCTAGGGGACCGTGCGAATGATAACGTAGGTTTTCCAGTCGACTCCTATCAAAGGATCCATACTCTCTAACATGTGCAGTACAAATCCGTCGTTTTCGATAAATTTGATACTTGCACTGTGTGCAAGGACATGCCATTCTCTCTTCAGGATCCAAAGAAGCCATCTGCTACAATATGGACATTTTAGAACATTTGTTTCTTTATTAAACCTAAAAATCTAACTCTTACAGACTTAAATATGAAATACTAAAACTAAATACTTAAATACCTAACAAACCTTAAAACCCTAATTTTAAAACCCTAATCTATATAGTTATCCTATTTTATCTATATATTCGGATTTTTTCTTGATTGATCCTATATATATATATATATATATATATATATATATATATATTTATTTATTTATTTATTTATTTATTTATTTATTTATTTATTCAGATTTTTTTCCTCTTAATTGAGTTATATGTATGCCTAAACCCTAAAACCCTAATTTTAAAGATCTAGTCCTAAATTATATATATTTCTATACACATGTGTATATACATGTATATATGTATTATATGTGTATGTGTATGTGTGTATATATGTTATGTAGGTGTTAAAACCCTAAAACCCTAATCCAAATGACCTAGACCTAAAACATGTATATATATGTATGCATGTGTATATATATGTGTATATGTATATATATCTGCATATAGATAGGTGTATAAGTATGTGTGTTTGTGTATTGTATATATATTCACTCTATTTAAAATTATTAAATTTAAACCTATTTTTATATATTTAATCATATATATTTCATTTATTTATTTAAATACTAGTTCTTATCATATTTTATTATCTATATAATTATCCTACCTTATATATATATTATTTATATATTCATATTTTTTCCTTACTTAATCCTATTTTTATATATTTAATTATAAATATTTAATTAATTTTTTTAAGACACTAGTTCTTTTTATATTTATTTATCTATATAATAATCCTATTTTATATATATATTTATTTATATATTCAGATTTTTTCATTACGTAATCGTATTTTTATATATTTAATTTTATATATTTAATTAAATTATTTAAAACACTAGTTTTTTTTATATTTATTTATGTATATAATTATTTTATTTTTTATATATATTTATTTATATATTCAGATTTTTTCCTTATGTAATCCTTTTTTTATATATTTAATTTTATATATTTAATTATATATATTTAATTAAAACCCTAATCTTAAAATTCTAGATCTAAAATATGTATGTTTTTGTATGCATGTGTATCTACATATAGATATATGTATTATATGTGTATGTGTATGTGTGTATATATGTTATGTAGGTGTTAAAACCCTAAAACCCTAATCTTAAAGATTTAGACTTAAATTTGAAATACTAAAATCTAAATACTTAACCACCAATAAAAATCTAAACCCCTAATCCTAAAACCCTAATCATATTATATATATATATTTATTTATATATTCAGATTTTTTTTCTTCTTTTTCTCTATACTTTTCCTTAATATAAATATAATTGAGTTATATGTATGTCTAAACCCTAAAACCCTAATCTTAAAGATCTAGACCTAAAATATGTATATTTCTGTATACATGTGTATATACATGTATATATGTATTATATGTGCATGTGTATATGTGCATATATGTTATGTAGGTGTTAAAACCCTAAAACCCTAATCTTAAAGATTTAAATATAAAATATGTATATTTTTGTATGCATGTGTATCTACATGTATGTATGTATTATATGTATATGTGTGTTTGTGTATATATGTTATCTACGTATTAAAACCCTAAAACCCTAATTAGAAAGACTTAGACTTAAATCTAAAATACTAAAACCTAAATACTTAAACACCTATCAGAAATCTAAACCCCTAATCCTAAAACCCTAATCATATTTTATATATATATATTTATTTATTTATATATTCAGATTTTTTTCTTATTTTTCTCTATATTTTTTCTTAATATAAATATAATTGAGTGATATGTATGCCTAAACCCTAAAACCCTAATCTTAAATATCTAGACTTAAAATATGTATATTTCTATATACATGTGTATATACATGTATATATATATTATATGTGTATGTGTATGTATGTGTAAATAGCGGAAAACCCTAATCCTATTTTTATATATTTGATGTAAAAAAAAAACTTCAAAATAAAAATAGGATTATATGTGTGTATATATGTGTGTGTATGTATGCATGTGTACATGTGCACGTGTGTATGTATGCATGTGTATACATGTGTGTGTATGTGTATGTGTGTGTATGTAGGCATGCATGTGTGTGCATGTGTGTGTACGTGTGTATGTATGCATGCATGTGTGTGTATGTGTATACATGTGTATACATGTGTGTGTATGTGTATGTGTGTGTATGTATACATGCATGTGTGTATATGTGTGTATGTATGCATGTGTGTATATATGTGTGTTATATGTATGCATGTGTACATATGTGTGTGTATTTATGCATGTGCATACATGTGTGTGTATGTATATGTATGCATGCATGTGTGTGTATGTGTATGTGTGTATATATTGTATGCATGCATGTGTGTATATATGTGTGTGTATGTATGTGTGTATGCATGTGTGTATATGTGTATATGTGTGTATGCATGCATGTGTGTGTATGTATGCATGCGTGTATGTATATGTGTGTATATATGTGTGTGTATGTATGTGTGTATATGTGTGTGTGTATGTGTATGTATGCATATGTGTATATATGTGTGTGTATGTATGTGTGTGTATGTATGCATGTGTGTAAATTTATATGTGTGTATGCATGCATGTGTGTATATGTGTGTGTGTATGTAAGCATGCATGTGTGTATAGGTGTGTGTATGTAAGCATGCATGTGTGTACATGTATGTGTGTATATGTATGTGTGTATGTATGCATGTGTAAATGTGTAAATGTGTGTGTGTATGTATGCTCTATTTTCCTATCTCTATTTTCCTTTCTTTCATTATTCTTTATCTCTCACTCTCTCTCTTCTCTCTCTCTCTCTTTCTCTCTCTCTCTCTCTCTCTCTCTCTCTCTCTCTTTCTCTCTCTCTCTCTCTCTCTCTCTCTCTCTCTCTCTCTCTCTCTCTCTCTCTCTCTTTCTCTCTCTCTCTCTCTCTCTCTCTCTCTCTCTCTCTCTCTCTCTCTTTCTCTCTCCTTCTCTCTCTATCAATAGAGAATAAAACAATCACTTACAAGTATGCCCCTCTTTTGGATCGTTGTCGTCAAAGCGTCCAATTCCAAACAATCGACGCCAAAGAACTTCTATCGTCTATCGTCCAATTCCAAACAATCGACGCCAAAGAACTTCTGCAAAATCGAAGAAAATAGAAATTATAAAACCTAAAGCATAGAGAAACACAAATGCTAACATTACGCACAACACTTACCAAGATGTGAGATCTAAGCCGAGAGTGTGTGTGTGTGTGTAGAGAGAGAGAGATCTGTGCGTGTGTGTGCACAAGACAATGCAGGTCGCAATTCGGTTCGCGCGCGCAAGTTCGACAGAAGACCAACAGTACTCAAACAAACGCAAAAATGTGAAGTTTTGCTCTCGGGTTCGCGGTAT
>CM035439.1:49865571-49868071 GCA_020310875.1 Ceratopteris richardii | reverse complement strand
ACATGGCCTCTACCTCCTCTGATGTCAAAAGCTTGTTTGAGATCAAGAGATTTGAAGGTAATGGTTTCGATTTGTGGAAAGAGAGAATGTTGGGCATCCTCTTTCTTAAAGATTGTGAAGGGGCTCTTGAGGAAGTCAAGCCCGAAGATATGACAGATGCAGCATGGATGAACCTAAACAAAAAGGCCATCACTTACATCAAGATGGCTGTGTCAGATGAAATCTTAGTGGATTTGAAAGGCCTTACAACTGGTTTTGAGGTATGGGAGAAGCTGAAAGCCACTTATGAAAATACCACGCCTGTAAATCAAGTGCATCTTATGCATAAGCTAGTGTGTATGCAGCTTGATGAGTTAAAAAGTGCGGCTGAGCACTTATCTTTGTTTACAGGTACTCTTTCACAATTGCAGGACTCTGGATTACCTCCATTTGATGATAAGCTTAAGGCCATCTTCTTGTTGATGACCTTACCTGATTCGTGGGAAACATTGGTTGTTTCACTTTCGAATAGCCCCAGTCTTACCTTTGATGGTGTAAGGGGTTCTATTTTGAATGAGGAAATCAGGAGGAAAGCTAGTGGAGAGGGCAGTGGTTCAGCCAATGTGGCTAGAGGAAGAACAGAAAAGAAAAGTGGAAATGTACAGAGGAACAGGAGCAAAAGCAAAGGCAAGGCTGAAGTGACTTGTTATCAATGTGGTAGGAAAGGTCACAAGAAGCCTGATTGCAGATTTTATAAAGCTGAACTAGAAAGAAAGAAGAACACAGGTGACAGGAAGAAAAAGGACACCAAGAATGAAGCACATGATACCTCAAAGGACAAAGACAAAGAGAAGGCCAATGTGGCCTCTAGTGTCATCATTGAGGAGCTATCAGATGCAGAAGATATACTTTGTGCTACTATGGCAGAAGAGCATGCTGAAATTTTTGATGCTTCTATTAATATTCATGCACAAGACATGCAAATCACAAAGAGGGATTTGATTGATGCCTTGCTTACTGTGAATGATGCTTTGTCACAAACATGGATTGTAGATTCAGGTGCATCGTTTCATGTAACTCCTATTAAGGAGTGTTTCACTACCTTTCATGCAGGAAGCCATGGACATGTATATCTTGGAAATAACCATGCTTGTTCTATTGAAGGTATTGGCACAGTGCATCTCACAGTGGATGGTACCAATGAGCTAGTTTTGCATGATGTAAGGTATGTACCAAGCATCAAGAAAAGCTTATTGTCTGTTGGGCAAATGGATATGCATGGATATAGTACCCTCTTTGAGAAGGGGTCATGGAAGCTTATCAAAGGCTCTAGGCTGATTGTTAAAGGTACAAAGAAAGGGACTCTCTATTGCTTGCATGGTAAAGCATTGTTGGGCAAGTTTATTGCTTTGGCTGAAATCCATTCACATATGGAATTATGGCATAAAAGGCTTGGCCACATGAGCCAAAAAGGTCTTGATAAACTATGTAATTTGGACAAGTTTGATGCTAAAGGCTCAAAACTTGATTTTTGTAATGAATGCCAATATGGTAAGCAAGTAAAGAATTCCTACTACTCTGGTGTCTCTCGTAAGTCTAATGTGCTTGATCTTGTTCATTCTGATGTTTGTAGCATGCCCATAAAATCTATGGGGGGTGCTCTTTACTTTGTTTCTTTTGTTGATGATTACTCTAGGAAGCTTTGGGTATATTTGTTAAAATCTAAAGATGAAGCCTTTGCTGCATTTAAGAAATTTCATGCATTTGTGACCACTCAAACAGGTAGAAAGCTGAAATGCTTACGTACAGATAATGGGGGTGAGTTTACAAGTGCTGAATTCAATAGATTTTGTGAAAATCTTGGTATTAAGAGGGAGCTAACAGTCCCATACAGCCCCTCTTCCAACGGTGTGGCTGAAAGGTATAATAGGACTTTATGTGAGAGGGTGAGATGCATGCTGTCCACAGCTAATCTCCCTCATGGATTTTGGGGAGAGGCTTTGAAAACTGCAGTTCATGTTTGCAATCGATCCCCTCATATGTCCTTAAAAGGTGGCATTCCAGAAGAGGTTTGGTCTGGCAAACCAGCTTCATATGACCACCTACGCATCTTTGGTTGCGATGCTTTTGTGCATATAAGGCCTGAGTTGAGAAGCAAGTTAGATGCAAAGTCCATGAAAGGAATCTTCATGGGTTATGGAGATGAAGGTGAAATGGGCTACAGGATTTGGCTACCTCAACTCAAGAAGGTAATACGCAGCCGAGATGTTGTATTTAATGAGGCAAGGCTGCTCAAAAATAATTGTGCCTCTAAAGATGACCATAAAAGAGTCAAATTTCAGCATGTACAGCCACCAATTAAATCTGATATGAACCCTCGGGATGCACCACATATGGCTGGAAATGACAATGAGCCCGTGGTTATTGAGCCAGATGATGCTGGACAACAAAATGATGATCCTGAAGGGCATATGCAGCCACCTATTCATGCTGAAAACAGGGCTGGAAATGATGTGCAACA
>CM035439.1:49858071-49860571 GCA_020310875.1 Ceratopteris richardii | reverse complement strand
GGCTACTAGTGGATGCATCACCACTACCACTAGGTCCTCTGCGGCTCCGAGATGATCTGGTATCATGCTGAGGTAAGGTCAACTCATGGTACAGCATAGTATATAAGTCCAGATCCTCTGGAGGAATATCTGGAATATCTCTGACTTTCTCTATATCTACTGTGTCCACGTTGACCTCCCTCACATCTCCTGTATGTCCGCCGCTCTCCAAGAGACGCAAGTTGCAGTGGTAATAAACTAGCCGCTCCAACTGCGCTGTAGATAATCTGTTCCTCTTCTTTGTATGGAAGAGGGCCCATGTGCTCCAATTCCTTTCACAAGGACTTACGCTGCAGTCCTGTGAAAGGATACGAATAGCTAACTCTCTCTGCATTACAACATAATTCAGAAAATAATTAGTACATAAATCATAATACATATTTATCACATGTCACACAGTACACTAAAGACTTTTGACTTAGTACTTACCAACTGAGGAGCACTAGCACCATACATCTCCCACCATGATACTGGTTGCAACTGAGCAGATCTCAAACAAGCCGTATCCTTTCCAAAATGGCCACCACCATTTTGGAATACCAAGAGCTGTCTCTCCAACTGAAGTCGCAACTCTACATCAGCTGGATAAAGCCTATATACATATGTGTTCCATGCACTCAAGAGCTCCTCATCCACGATGGCCTGCTGAGATCTCCATAAGGGATGCAATAAGTGTGCCATCCCATGGATCGGGCGATGAAACCAATCCCATCGATCCCTCCACACAGCCTTAAGCTGCTCAATCCTATAAACAAAGAAATTATAAATTTTAGAGACTAATTTTTAAGATAATAAGAATTTTAAGTGTCAAAAATTCAAAGTAATAAGTAATAACTTAATAAATACCTGTCCAATGTCAAATGTGGGCAACGTGAAAGGGACTCGCCAACTCGATCCATGAACTCATAGACGAGTCCCAATGTACTCCCCTCCATATCGACGATGCGAAGGACAGAATATAATGGATGTATGGCACGCACAAGTGCCTCTACATCCCTCCAAAATGAATCCGACAAGCATGTAATCCGTACAAAATCTGCTCTCGGGGTAGTGTGTCCATCCCAGGCAGTCCACTCTGTAGACACAACTGTCTGCATCAAAGCCTGCCGCACCCGAAGTAGTCTCTCCATCACTATGCACATGTAAGCAAATCTGGTCTTCGCAGGCTTTAGGATATCCAACTCACTGTATGATCTGAAAATAGCTAATAGTTTTGGTCTCTTTGTGAACAAAGAGACCACCTTATGGCAGGTGGAAAAAATAGAATGAATCCAAGGGATCTTTCCAAGATCCTCTATCAAAAGATCAATGCTATGTGCGGCACATGGGGTCCACACAATGGAGGGAAACTCTGCCTCTAAGAATCTACCCATGGCCACACAATTACTTTCATTGTCGGTAATGACTTGCACAACATTCTTTTGACCGACATCCATAATAGCCTGGCGGATATGACCATATATAAACTCACCTGTGACACAAAAATTACACCAAATCAGCCATGTACATAGTACATACTACATACTACATACATATATATCACATATGCAAAATTCAAATGCGTATCTTAAAATTAAAACTTGAAATTTCACCTATACATACCTGTCACTGTAAGTCCAGCCTGTGATGCATCGATGGTGCGAAGGAACATAGTGCCTTTGCAACAATGCACTAGTATGTTATATACATTCCTTTTCCTGATGTCTGTCCATCCATCGCACATAATAGTGCACCCATACTTCTCCCATGTGCCCATCATCGGCTCTAACTGCTTCTCCACTATATCTTTTGTTTTGCGTAGCTCACTAGTCCTCAACTCCTCATATGAAGGACCGCTCCATCGATATCCCAATGTGCTCACTAACTCCATGGCTTCCTTCCATGCGGGTGTGCGTGCAACATTAAAAGAGAGGCCACACTGTATGAAAAGCTTCATTATACCTTGTTTGGCCTCAAGCTCCCGCTGCCTCTGAAAACCCGCACGTACGGATGCCGAAGAAAGTGATCCTCTAGGTGCCTTCACCGGTGGCTGAGTGTCACCCTCAAGATCGACGGTATCATGTCCATGCTCATCATTCCCTCCACTAGAGGATCCCCTATGAGTCTGATGTGATGGAGCATCGTGTGGAGGAGGATCACAGGAGCTAATAGAGGTGGAGGTGGGCCGAGAGCTCTGTGGATACTTTCTAGCTTCCCTTTGAGCTACCCACTCAAGGAGCTCATCCTTGATATCAGCTGGCATAGGCTGCTTGCATGCTGAGATGCCCAAGCCACTAAACTTGGCAAGGTGGGCTTTGATACGATCTGCCCCACCACCCCCTTTGTAACCACATAGGTTACATGTCCATCTCTCACTCCCACCCGATCCAAACTTCCCTTTGCTAGTCACGTACTTCCAACAGCTTTGCTTTGGTTTAGGCATGGTGAGTCTCTCTCTCTCTCTCTCTCTCTCTCTCTCTCG